>CACVCL010030295.1:0-51749 GCA_902729485.2 Mus minutoides
ACATGTGTGTGCATGAATTTGTATCTATATGTATGTGTCTGAATCTGTGTATGCACATATGTGTGCATGTGCGCATTGCATGTGTATGTGTCTGTGGGGTGGAGTATGTTTGTGTGTCTGCTGTGTGTGTCTGTATTAAATGTGTGTAAGGGGGTTAGCGTGTGTGTGTGTTTATGTCTGTGTGTATGCATGTGTTTGTGTGTATATATATATATATATGTGTGTGTGTGTGTGTGTGTGTATGTGTGTGTGTGTGTGTGTACATATATGTATGTTTGTGTCTCTCCGTGTGTGCACATATATGTGCATGTGTGTATTATGTGCATTGTGTCTGTCAGGGAAGTGTGTGTGTATGCTTGTCTGTGTGTATGTGTATCTGTGTTTG
Source organism: Mus minutoides (assembly GCA_902729485.2). Lineage (NCBI taxonomy): Eukaryota > Metazoa > Chordata > Mammalia > Rodentia > Muridae > Mus > Mus minutoides. The sequence goes on from CACVCL010030295.1 coordinate 386, forward strand.
GATAGATAGATAGATAGATAGATAGATAGATAGATAGATAGATAGATGGTAGATAGGCATCTGTGCCTCTCTGTGCACATATATGTGCATTGTTTATTGCATGTGTGTTTCAAGAGTAAAGAAAACAAAACAAGTTATATGCTGGCCTCACAGAAACAATTGAGATGTTCAGCTAAGCCATGAATTCATATTTTAATTTAAAGGATATAATAGTAAAGACACACATTGCATTTAGAAGAAGAAAAAATCCTCATGAATTAAAGCACACATACACACACACACACACACACACACACTATCCCTTGCCTCCATATGTTGAAAACTTAATTCCCAAGGCAGTAGCACCAAGAGGTAGGTTCTCATACACGTATGAATGTCCTTCCCATGCATGTGTTCAAAACAGCAGGACTGGGTTCCTAATGAGCAAATGGGTCAGACTCCCTTCCTTCTCTTTCCTCTCCATTGGTGTGCAGATCTGTAGGTACTCTTCCCCTCCTGTTTTCAAACATGGGATGATGCAGCCACAGGCCCTCACCTGAGATTCGCCTCAGCTTTGGACTTCACAGCCACTAGAACTATAGGAAACATATTTTTGCTCTTTCTAAATTTTCCAGACTCAGAAAGCCTCTTGCAGAAGCACAGAACAGACCAAGACACAAGATGTCAGTGATCTGAGCATGCTTGGATATTTCCTTAAGTGAATGGAGTATGTGACAGTATACACCCCCAGCAGGAGCAAACCATCAATAACCTGCCAACCCTAAGAGCCAGTGCTCATTCACAAAGAGAAGGGAACAGACTACACAGCTTCGCTCTGCCTACTTCACCAAGCGCTTGCCTAAAGTATATCGATGTGCCAGCTGCCAGGTAAGCTGTGCACACATTTTTCTCCCAGGTTCCACCATTCAGTATACCTTCAGTATACTTCTATAAGGAAAGAAATTTTCCAAACTTTAATCTAATGATCAACTTGTAGGTCTGTCTCCTCCCTTAGACGTCAAGTCTGAGTTGAGTTTCATGTACTAAATATTGGCTTTCACACTGACCAGTGTTAACTTGATGTGTGTGCAAGTGGGCCTAGAAATTACAGAAATTCACTGCCTGAATACAAAGTTGTCCTTGCACCTCAGCTCCAGAAATGGGGATGGATGCTTAAAAATTCAGACTGGAGACACACTGACTTTCTGATCCTCATAAGAATATTGAAAAATGCTTTTTTTGTTGTTTTGTTTTTGTTTTTTTAGCTTTCACAGAGTTTTAGCCCTAGTAATTTTTTTTACCACATTGGTTTTTAAATATGGATTATCATCAGCCATGAAGAGCAGAAAGTGATTAAAATTTTCAACATAATTTGAAAGGCAACAAAGAAATATGTTGGGCCCTGCTTCTAACACACATATCTAGCAGAGACCTGGCACAAATATATTGGTGCTGTATAAATGTTGAATGAATGGACTAGTGTAAGAATGAACATACAGGTATATTGGTGGATGGATGCATGCATGCATGCATGCATGGATGCATGGATGCATAGATGCATGGATGGATGATGGATGCATGGATGGATGATGGAAGCATGGATGGATGATGGATGCATGGATGGATGATGGATGCATGGATGGATGCACGGATGATGGATGCATGGACGGATGCATGGATGGATGCATGGACGGATGCATGGATGGATGCATGGATGGATGGATGGATGGATGGATGGATGGATGGATGGATGGATGGATGCATGGATGCATGAATGGATGGATGCATGAATGCATGAATGGATGGATGCAATGATGGATGGATGGATGGATGGATGCATGGATGGATGGATGGATGGATACATGGATGGATACATGGATGGATACATGGATGGATGCATGGATGGATGGATGCATGGATGGATGCACGGATGGGTGCATGGATGGATGCATGGATGGGTGGGTGCATGGTTGGGTGGGTGCATGAATAGGTGGGTACATGGATGGGTGCATGGATGGGTGCACGGATGGGTGCATGGATGGGTGTGTGGATGTTCAAATGATGGGTACATGTGTGTGTGAGTATAGGAATTGATATGCTATTTCAACCAACTATTTCACCTTGAATAAAGGAAGCAGTTCCAATATTGTGCAGACTACTATATGAGACTCTATACACAGTGTTGAACAGGTTATAAGGTTATCCAGAAAGAAATGTTTTAGATAGGTTGGTGATTTCTTTGACTTAGAGAGAGGCAACAAATAAGCAATCATACAAATCAGCTGCATACCCAGCTCCCGGGGATTTTAGTCTGTTAGGGATTTTTCTTTCCTTGGTTTGGATTTCAAGGGTCCAAGGGTCTACTTATACAGATGGACTTTGGGGACTCTTTTAGCTATTTTTATTTGAGTCAAAACACATTTTCCATTTTCTCATTACAGGTTGTTCTCTTTACGGATGGTTAGTATATATATTTAAGCCACATTTTAAATAACTTTTCTGTCCCAGAAGCAATCCTATACAACTCTCTTTCATCCATATGTCATCATAAGGTTATTATATTTAGTGAGTATAAAGTTATCTTCTGGGGCTGGTGAGATGGCTCAGAGGGTAAGAGCACCCAACTGCTCTTCCGAAGGTGATGAGTTCAAATCCCAGCAACCACATGGTGGCTCACAATCACCCGTAATGAGATCTTACGCCCTCCTCTGGTGCGTCTGAGGTCAGCTATAGTGTGCTTATGAATAATAATAAATGAATCCTTGGGCCAGAGAGAGCAGGGACTAAGCAAGTGGGAGCGAGCGGGGCCGACCAGAGCGAGCTGAGGAGGGTTGACCTGAACAACGAAAAAAATTTTAAGTTATCTTCTAATGTCTAAAAATCTATTTTTCTGGTAGGGGAAAGACCTCCATGGAAACCGTGTCTTCTGGGGCTGCATGGCTGCATTTTAGGCCAGCTGTGTGATTTGTGTCATTGTGCAGTGAATGCAGGCTGCATTTGACTTCCTTTGCTGCACTGGCCATTCCCATGCTCTCTGTCAAAGGAAGCAGCCCCACTAATCAATAGCAATATGCTTTGATGGAAAGGGAGCATTGCTTCAGAATGAGAAAAGCGATGGAGCCACCAGAACAGGATGTCCCCTGCTCTACAGCCACCAGAACAGGATGTCCCCTGCTCCACAGCCACCAGAACAGGATGTCCCCTGCTTACTAGAAATGATGGGCTGCTGCTTGTGCCTAATCTCTTTGTTTTTCTCTAACTACACTTAGGTTGCACTAACCCTATTGAAAGCTCAGGGAAACAAACTAAAGTAGCTACAAAAGTGGCACAAACTGAAGTAGTCATTTGAGATGCAACTACACACACGCACACACACACACACACACACACACACACACACACACACACACACTAAAAAGGCATAAACACATCTTTTAAAATTTAACAACATGCCTTCCATAAAATCTACCTTGCATGACTGCACTGACCTCATCAGGGTTTACAGGTGGGTCACTGAAGATAGCATAACTTATGGGGTCAAAACAGCCAGTTAAGCCTACTACCACCAGCCCCCACTGATTTGCCAACTGAGGGTATGCTGTCCTCCTCAATCTGAGGGCATGCTTCAAATGGGTGATGGCACCATGGGCAGACTCGCCTGGCCACATGCCTCTGACTGCAGCATTCTGAGTTTATGCCACCTGGGTGGCTGTCCTGCTGTGTAACACTCAGCTAACCAAACTATGACCATTGCTTTTCATTCCTGGGGACCAGCTCCTTGGAATAATGGCCAGGGCTTTTGACTTCTAGAGGTGTTCTTGACACCATGGGTGCTTGGCAGCCTGCAAAATAGAAACTTCTTTCATTTCTTCACAAATCTTTTTCCTGATTCCATAATTTAGAAAATATCAATGACAGGAAGGTTAATTCAAACTTTTTCAAATGAAATGGGACAGTATCACACAGAGTTCTAAGACCGAAGGTGTAATTTTTTCCAAGCTTGGTTGAAGATGTTTGTTGCTACTTAGACTCTAAACTATAGGCGAAAGCATTAGGATCACTCGAGAACTGTCTTTTAAACAAAACTTCCAGGTGGCTCGCATAGATAGTTGATTTGTACAGGTAAGTGACTCTCACAGGTGACCTGCATAGGTTGGTGGCCCACACAGGTAGGTGGCCCACACAGGTAGGTGACTCACACTGGTAGGTGACCCATACAGGTAGGCGGCTTTGAGAAGAAGCATGTTTTAGATGCTTGCTTTCACTGATGCAAGCTGGTTCCTAACTGCATTTAACACTGTAAAAAATGTTTCTGCTACCTGCAATTGAATCTAGCACCTTGTCTGCACTGGTCGAGAACTTTAGCACTGAGTTCCTTTCTGCAGCAGAGAAATAAATATGATTTCTGGCTCCTGAGTGCTAAGATCCCAGCATCTTCTCTGGCCCTCACACATCTAGAGGCATGGCTGTATTCTCATTGATTCCCCTGTCAAAACCAAATTCTCTTGTTCCTAAATTGCACCTCACTCTGGACACTGAGGCACATGCTTAGTGTGTTTCAAGTATTGTGTTACAAATCTTACACTTGCCCCTGAAGTAACAACATCTTGAATCCTCATTGGTTCCAGGAAGAGGGGGGAAACCTGTGATTAGAAGCCGAACTGCTTTGTTATAATTACTAAAACTGGGAGCTTTCTATGAATGAACAAGCTTAAGCATCCCCTTGGAAGTGTGTAAAGGATGCATTTATGACAGAACAGCATGCTATGAATGGTCACAAATGACGTTCATTACCCAAATAGAACATGAGCATCTCAGATAAGAACAGGTGACAAATAGTGTTAGTTCAAACCCTCAGCTGATCCAAGCTGTGTGACTGGTGGGCGGTGGTAAAGGTGCACCTGCATCGAGTTTTGGAATTTGCTTTCTACTAGAGGAAGATAGAGATTTAAAAACACAAAGGCTCTGTTTCTTATAGAAACAGAAGAGTACATCTGACCCAGGTTCTCACCCAGCTGACTGACCCTAACCAAAAAACGTGCGATGGAAAGATGGGAATCAGAGGGCTTTCCAATGTTGTCGGTGGCTCATACATCTGGCTTCTGCAGAGAGAGCACTCCTGGATAGGCGGGCAAGTGGCTTTTCTATTTGACACTCTGTTCCTTTAACAAGTAGGCTTCTTTCTCTTGTGATGACAGTCCCCTGCTGCTCATGCCAGAAGGAAATCACTAAACTANCGTGCGATGGAAAGATGGGAATCAGAGGGCTTTCCAATGTTGTCGGTGGCTCATACATCTGGCTTCTGCAGAGAGAGCACTCCTGGATAGGCGGGCAAGTGGCTTTTCTATTTGACACTCTGTTCCTTTAACAAGTAGGCTTCTTTCTCTTGTGATGACAGTCCCCTGCTGCTCATGCCAGAAGGAAATCACTAAACTATGAAGAAAAGGCACAGAGACTCTGTGGTTCATGATAATCTAATGATGTCCACAGTTCCTTCACAGCCCCCAAGAAGAAGTCAGGATACCACGAAGGAAGAAAAAGTAGATAGAGTGACTTGGTCTCTCTCCATGCAGCTAAGATAGTCATCTTGGGTACTGCTCACAGGACAATAAACCTTTGCAAAGAAATGTATTAGTAGTTAGTTTTAAAGATCTAGCACAACTTGGGTTGGTTTGCACACCTAGATGAGATCTGGGTGATCAGAGTAGAGCTCATGTTGGTGTTTGGGGACAGGAGACCCAAGGTCTTTGATGGCGAGAAACAAAGGTCTTGCAAATTTTCTGCTTCCATGTTCTGATGATTACCACAGAAGAGGTTAATGAGACATGAGGGTGATCTTTGTTAGCCAGAGCATGCACACAACTTCAGGTCAGATTTGTAGACAACCCACAAACAACAACAAAGAGCACACAGCGTCCTCTAAGACCTGAAGGAAACCAAACCAAAGCAGACGCCAGTATCCAAGGAACAGGTTCCAGGCAGCAGCTGCTGAGGGCAGTCCTTTTCTTTGTAATCTGGCCCCAACTTCCCCATTCCTTTCCCAGGCTTTATATTCCTGTGCTGGTCTAGAAGAACAAGCAGGGGCCCAGATACTGTGTGTTTGATGTACAGATTAAAAAGAGCCCTACCTTCCTGAAACAAGCTTATCACTCAGGAGATTGGGGGGAGACGGCACTCAGTGGCGGGGTGTAGGCAAGCAGAAGCTGGTTCAGGCACAGGAGTACTCCGTGGTGGCAGGGGGGAGGTTAAACTTTGAAGATATCATGTCTGGTGACAACTCAAGCGGGTACCCTGGATCTGCACTCCGTATTCCCAGCTCTAAACTTTTCTACCCTTCCCTACCTCGGGAGATGGATAAAGAGGTTTCAGTTGTTAAGTCAGTTTCCCACCTCCACCCCCCACGCCTCAGAACCTGTGCAGGATGTAGTGCCAAGTGGAGAGAAGATTTTGGGGTGGAGCCACTTTACGAAGGCTGCACTACCTTGAACCCTGGGGCAAACCCTCCCAAATTTACACCTGGCCCTATGGCCCAGTGAGCCACTTTGGCCGCTAAATCCCTCCCTAGAAGTTCTATTTGCCCAAATGGCCACCATACATGCAAACAAGCTTCCATGACTCAGCGAGAGAATGCTGTCAACATTTAATGTCAGCAATGACATCATTAAAGCAATGACCACAGTTCTATGGGCTTATGCCCTAGTTTTGGTAACCACATAATCTCCTGGTGTACTGCTATCAAACAACAGTGACATTTTGCTGATGTCACTGCCATTGCCTGGAATGAATGTCACTTGCACCTCTACGTGTCGTGTGTGTGTGTGTGTGTGTGTGTGTGTGTGTGTGTGTGTGTGTGTATGAACACATTCTCACACACACCTGCCCTTTTCTTTGCACTCCTTATTCATCCTACGGGATTATCTGTGACCATCTTCAATCTCTCTAGGAATAAGTAAGCAAGTAAGTGAAGGGAATCAGTGATCATACACTAACATTGTCACCTCAGAAGTGACATTATCTAGAAGTGAAGAAATGGCAAATGCCCTCAGTTAACGTCAGATGAAAATGGGAGAGATGGCTTGGTTATAAAGCATTCTCCACAAAGCATAAAAACCCGATTTCAATTCTCAGAATCCACATATTCAGTCATGGGGTGTCAACATGCACCTACAATCCCAAGGCTGACAAGGCAGAGACAGGAGCACCCAGAGCTTCCTAGACAGACTGTAGAGCTAAATTAATGAAATTCTGGTTCAGTAACCAAACTTGTGTCAAACAAATATAAATACTAAAGTGGAGAAGCATTTGTGGAGTGGCATCTGATGTCAACCTCTTGCTGACACATAAATGCAGACACACACACACACACACACACACACGACCAGACACAATGCACATACATAAACATGCAAAAATAAGCATAGATGGGTGGATACATAGATAGGTAGGTAGTAGGTAGATAGATGGATGGATGGGTGTGTGTATAGATGATAGATGATAGATAGATAGATAGATAGATAGATAGATAGATAGATAGATAGATAGATAGATAGATAGATTGTCTAGTGATATTAATATGGAACAAGGTGGTCCCTTAATTCAAATGATTTGTATCTTTATTATTACATGAAGAGGAAAATTTTTACACAGAGGTGAAATAAAGTAGGAATTCATATGAGAACCAAGTTAGTAATATGAGTAATTTATCTGCAATCTAGCAATGCCTAAGGCTATTAGAAGCTACAACAGCCAACAAAGTATCCACTCCTACAGATAGAGCGGATGGAAGAAGAAGCTACATCAGTCAATGAAGTATCCACTCCTACAGTTAAAGCAGAAGGAAGGGACAAGGCTCTACTGAGGCTTTGATTTCTGACTTGTACTGGTCATGATACTCAGTTGCTATTATTTAAGCTTCAAGATCATGACACTTACGAAGGTTTTATTCAAACAATATAGTCACCATTCCCAACACTGTTAGACATGCTCCCTTGGCTTTCATTGATGATACCAACTTGTTATTATGAGTATGTCTACTCCATTGTATAAACTGGTAAGTCCTAGCACAGGTTTTCAAACACAGTGGTGTACAATAAAGAGAATGAACAGATGGATGGGTTGGTGGATGGATGGATAGGTGGGTGGGTGGGTGGGTGGGTGAGTGGGTGGACAACTGAAAAGATATGAGCAAAAATAAGCTTTACAAATGTTCGGGTGCAGCAGCAGCCATGGCCCAGAGGGAATACAGTGAAGAGATCCTTACTAAATTATAGGTTTCTAGGAGTTTTAAAATATACTGATTGCATTAATTTTTTTTTCTGTCTAGGCAGAACCTAATTTAGACATTTTTTTTAATATTTAAGAGCTTGTTGTTTATTTCCTCTATTCCTAAATAATATGAGGAGGGAAATAAATGCTTCTTATTCTTGAGAAATTCAGTTCTCATTTTATTCTGATCTGGTACCTGCCCATGACCTAGTCTACTTGACCATATAAATAGATCTGGTTGGAGCCTCCTGGGGGCAAAGTTTCCCCATGCATGTCTCCATATGGAGAAAAGGAAAACAAACTCTATCTACAAAACAAACTTTAAAAAAGGTTGTACAAAATGCAGCCTGGGGGGAACAAAGAGAAATGAGTGTTTTCATAATAATCCCTTCAAAGAGGAAATGTCACCTTAATTTAATTGGGACTTTGCTATTATATTTCTTCTCTATCTGTGACACAGTTAAACTCTAAAGCACTGACCCAAGATGAGCTACTTTTTCTAAGGAAAAAACAAACCCTAAACCCTCCTGACATCATTTCCCTTTTGTGAGTCCTTGGTTTTGAATTAATTATTCAGAAGAAGGGAGAGTGAGTAAGATTTTTCAGTTGGGAGATTTGGGGCATGTGTGGTTTGACAAGCACATTTAACATGGCAGTACAGATTTATTCCAAGAAAATAATTCTAAATAAATGTTCTAATAATACAAATTATTCAGAGAAAGCTGAGCATGCTGGTATATCCTCTCTTCGTACCACCAAAGAGGCTGAGGAAGAGGAACCCTTTGGAGTTCAAAGCCAGCCTGGGTTACTTAGCAGGTACGAGACTACTCAGGTGTGCATAGCTAGAGTGTCTCAGAACAACAAGGGAATATGGAAAGCAACAAGTCCTCACTAACAGGGACACGGAAATGACAGGGGAAGCAGCAAGTCCTCACCAACAGGGACACAGAAATGACAGGGGAAAGCAGCAAGTCCTCACTAAGAGGGACACGGAAATGACAGGCATAGTATCAGCAAGTCCCTAGCATCCAGGATGCTGCTTAGCTGAATCTTGAATTTGAAAACAGAACAGCATATTACTGTTTCAAATCCAAGCATGTGCTTTGAAAAATCCCAGACCCTGTTCAATCATACTTTCTGTGTACACAATTCATACCGAGACAGGCGGTTAGTGTCCCTCTGGGGAAGCCTATTCCCAAGCCTGGGAGCCGTACCTGTCATGCACAGATGTTGAAATGTGCTTGCCTCTTCTCAGGCTACTGTTTACCAATGTTTTCAGACAAGCAAGCAGCAATGCTTCCCGATCCCAGGGACTGGTTGCTATGCAAACATGAAACAGCAGTCTCGTGTTCATTAGAGAGCCCGGCGGCCAAGGAAAACAGTGCTGGCGTCTCTTTAGAATATCTCTGTGGTTTTTCCAGGTTGGTCAAAGACAGTAGGAGGAACCGACACCATTTTTGTTGTTAAGCTTCAGTATTGTGTCATTTCGAATGTTTCCTTCTAAGTTAAATACGAGTCTATCAATTTTACTACAGCCTTAGAGTAGTCCATTCCTGTCTTCTACCTTCATCTTCATCCTTAGGATCAGGTGTGGATGAGAGACGCGCACTAGGCTCAGATGCCCAGTCAATAAGGTGACTGGATTTTTTTGTCCTGGGTGAGTTTGAATATGTAAAATATCGATAGAAAAGCCACAACCAGAAGGTCCAACATCTTTGAAATTCTTTTAACTCTTAACTCACCACAGTTCTCCCTCACTAAGCTCTGCTTCCATAGCAAAAACAAAATAAGAGAAACTCTTGGGTATTATCGACCATGAACGGATGTTCAGTGATGTAGAAGTAAGAAATGAATGTATGTTAAGACATCAGGCAACTACATAGTGCATTAAGAATACAAAATAACAGTATTTTTTTAATTGAAAGTCTCAGGAATGAAACCCAGGTTACTAAAGTAACAAAGTTAATGAGTACAAACGTAGGCGAGCGCCTTTACCTTTACAGAGATGAGTCCGCTGGGTGGTGTGAGAACCACTTGACTGGAGATTCCATGTACATGATCCACCTTGTTAGCACTGCCATTGCCCAACCCTGAGGAGATACGTTAAGAATTTTTGAAAAGGTGGGTTTAAAAGGGAACACAGAGTTGAAATTCTTTTTTTTTTTTCCTTTTTGGTTTTTTGAGACAGGGTTTCTCTCTGTAGTCCTGGCTGTCCTGGAACTCACTTTCTAGACCAGGCTGGCCTCAAACTCAGAAATCTGCCTGCCTCTGCCTCCAGAGTTGAAATTCTTATAGAAAAAAAAAACAAAAGAAGGGCTAGAGAGATGTCTCAATAGTTAAGAATGCTTGCTACATTCTAGGTAAGGTGACACTTGCCAGCACTAGAAAATTAAACTTTAACTCACAGCTTTCAAGGCTAGCCTGGTCTACAGGGGGAGTTCCAGGACAGCCAGGGCTGTTACACAGAGAAACTGGGTCTTGAAACTCCCGTACCACCCCACCCTCCCTCCCCACCCCACCCCCACCCACCTCCATGCCCCCCTCAAANCTTCAGAGCTCCACATGTTCCCAATGATAGGGAACATTTTCTGAGAAAGGAAAACGAGGTCAGAGAAATAAGTGTGTTCCATGATGTTTCAGAACAGGTCTGGACAATTTGTTCCTGAATCTATGTCTTTATCAATTTTAAATTGATTAGTTCCTTGCAAAATTAACAATATTATGAAGGAAGAAAGATATTCTCTAAAGGTTCTGGTGCCATATGTTTGAGTGTTGTTTTTGTTGTTTTTTAAGTGGTCCAGAAGTTTAAGTACTGCTTCAAAACTCACCAAACCCAATTAATTCCCAAGTGAACTCTACCATTTCCCCTGTGGCTCTCCAGATTTGGAGAGAGAGGGAGGGAGGGAGGGAGGGAGGGAGAGCACAGTGAACACAGCAGATAATATGCAAACGAGGGGGGTAGAAACTGAGCTGGGATCCTAGCCTATCATTTCCTTTTGAACTTTATTTTTCTTCACTTTGGTGCCATCTTCCTGTCCCCCTGTGCTCCAGTTTGACCCCAGTTTCTGTGATAACCATTCTGATCAAAAGCAGCTCAGAAAACAAAAAGGACTTACTTGGCTTACACTTCCGGGTCATGGTCCCTCACTAAGGGAAGTCCGTGCAGGAACTTAACTAGGAACTTACTTAGGAACTTGACGAAGAAACCCCGGAGGAATTTTGTTCATGGCTTCTTTCTTCACAAGTTCATGCTTTAGCTTTCTCATAGATGCCAACCTGCCTAAGGATGACGCCTGTATCAGTTACTGATCAAGACCATCCTCTACAGACCGGCTCACAGGCCAGGAACCCAGGTTTGTGGGAAGTTGACAATTAAGCCCAGCAGTACTAAAAATAAATTTAATGAACACAGTTTTCTGGTGTGAAAGTTTTCAGCAGCAAGTAGCACACAGTAGGCACTTTGTATTTGTTGAAACAAATAAGCGTAGTAAAGATCTTTTAAAAAATCATCTGTGGACAAGCAACTGGCCCTGAGTCCCTGGATTTTTCTTCCTTCCACTCTCTCTTTTTCCTTCCCACCCTCCCTCTCTTCCTCCCCTCCCCCATATCTCTTTCTTTCTTTCTTTCTTTCTTTCTTTCTTTCTTTCTTTCTTTCTTTCTTTCTTTCAAATCAGGGATCAACGTTGGTGTATTTCCTCAAACATTCTCCTCCTCCTCCTCTCCCTCCTCCTCCTTCTCCTCTTCTTCTCTTTTCTCTTCTTTTTGCAGACATACTCTCTCACTGTCTTTGAGCTCAAAAATCAGGCTGAACTTGCTGGCCAGCCTCCATTTCTGTACCACTGGGGTAACAAGCCCACAATTCCATGCCTGACTTTATTTTGATTAAATAGGGTTTGTTTTTTAAATAATTATTATTATTTTCTGAGTCTAATTAATTCAGCCATTTTTCTTTTTAACTATTAAAATTCTTTTAATTTTTGAGATTATGATATGATTAACAAGTCTCCCTTTCCCTATTTATGAGATTATAATTACATTTCTCCCTTCCCCCTTTTGCCTCCAAAACCCACCCATATAACCCTCCGTGATCTCTTTCAAATGTTATTGTAATGGATATATCTCTATACATATATATTTCTAAATATAACTTGCTCAGCCTGTACACGGTTACTCACATGCATGTTTTCAAAGTTGGCCAGTTAGTATGCTCTTCTTTGAAGGAGACTCTCTCCTGCTCCCAGCATTTTTTAGTTGCCTGTAGTTCTTCTTGTAGGTTTACGTCTTGCAGCCCACCCCCCCCCCCGACTCCCCACCCTCCCAACCCCCATCTCCCATTCCCCTTTGCTGTGTCTTCATCTCCATCCTTGTTCCACTTAAGTTTACTGCCTCCTGGATTCCTTAAGTGTGTTTTCAGGACCAAGTTCAGGTCTTCCTGCTTACAAAGCAGGCACTTCACCCATTGAGATACCTCCCCAGTCCCCACTCACCCCACCTCTCAGTCCACATTTCCCATCAGCGTTTATCTAGTGGAAAATGTGGTGCACTGCTCCTTTGGGAACTGGCTACCAGGAGGTGTTCTACAGAAACAATAAAGTAAGCCACAATCTGTGACCCTTCAGCAATTAGCCAAGTGCCTTCCCATGCACTGTGCCTTGAGATAACCCAGGAACCATTACATGACTTGTGAGCTTACTAAAATCAGGGAAATTGTAAGGATTTATCCCAAAGCATCCAACCCAGAAAGACCTGGAGACCAAGCATGGGGCTAGATTTTTTAAAGCAAGGTGTGCCTCCTCTCCATGTAGCCATGCAGCTTCCCAGGTCTGAGTGTCCTTATGGCTGCATGGGCTGTACCCAGCATCCCTCTAGACAACATCCCTACCCAGCATCCCTCTAGACAGCATCCCTACCCACATCCCTCTAGACAGCATCCCTACCCAGCATCCCTCTAGACAGCATCCCTACCCAGCATCCCTCTAGACAGCATCCCTACCCACATCCCTCTAGACAGCATCCCTACCCAGCATCCCTCTAGACAGCATCCCTACCCAGAATCCCTCTAGACAGCATCCCTATCCACATCACTCTAGACAGCATCCCCACCCAGCATCCCTCTAGACAGCATCCCTATCAGTGGCCAATTTAGGGAGCAAAGACTTCTCAGCCCAGGGTACCCAGGCCGAGTGCTGAGCTGCTTATCTGCAGGAGCTCCTCTGTGAGGTCCTGATCCTTGCAGTCTGCTCTTGCTGGATAAGGCGTTGTCACGTGGAAGGGAGAAGCTGAATTTCTCTGGTGGGTTTGTTTCATTCACATCTCCCAACATTGACCTGGAAACAGATAAGGCGAGTGTGTCAGACACCCAGGTAGATGTCAGACATGAAGCGATGCTCAGGAGAGGCTGGAAACGGATGGACTGACAGACGGACGACAGTCTGGCCTCCTCCTGCCAGCATTTGGAATCTTCTCCAAATGTCTCCAAAAAGGAGGTAAATTGGAAATTTAAAAACAAACAAACAAAAAAGCAAGATCTCTCTACATCCATAGCTTTGGGAGGAAAATTCAAACAAGTCACAGCCGAATTTGTTATTCTTTGGAAAGCTTTTTATGTCCCTAAATGGCTCCATGAGCTCAAAATGATAGTGTAATTTATTTTCACGTTTAAATATTTCATATTTCCAAGGTTTGTGGCTGCATTTGGGAGAAGGTTAGGTTAGGAAGTGCTTAGGATTCCTGAAGTGTGCCTGCCCTTCCTCTTCGCAACTGCTGATCTCTCTCTCTCTCCCTCCCTCCCTCCCTCCCTCCTTCCCACTCCCTCCTCTCTCTTCTTCACTTTTGCAGTTTGGGCAATTGAACCAAGAGCTGTGTGCACTCAGCTACATGCCCAGCTCAGGCTCCCCCATTTCACTATCTGCCAAAAGGGGGAGTTTTACAGGGGAAAATGTCTTTGCAATGTTGTACATTGTCTTAGGTGGTCTCTCAGCCCACATCTCAGGACATTAGTGTAGCTGTAATAACATATAGGAGACCAAGTAATCCACAGAGAACACAACTTCATGTCTCATGGCTCCAGAGGCTAGAAAGCCCTTGTTCAGGGGGTAAGCAGAGAAGCTTGAACAAGATAGGAAGACCCTGTCTCAAAACAAATAGCCAGGATAAAAATAATTTACTTCAGGAATCAGTTAGCTCCTGAAACTCACAAACCAAATATATCCCTCCTAGCTATAACTGGCCCTCTTGTATGCCTCACCTAGCACAGGTTCCTATAGATGACAACCAATCATGATAGAGCCTGTGTTCTGCAATGCATTTTGCATCTACCATTTTATTTCTAACACCCACTGCAGGATGTGGGCACAGAATGTACTGTTAAAGGAGCCACCCGGATCAGTGGATACAGGAGGGGTGACCCAAGAGACATAACTTTTCAGCTTTGCTCTCTAGGTAAAATGCTAGCATTTATTCATGGCAGAACACTGATTTGGATGTCAAATGAAATTGATTGATTTTATGATTCTTTAAAGGTTGCCTCAAAAGGTGAAATGATTTCTTCTACAGAAGATCACCCGTAAATTCAAGCTATTGAGACAAGTTTTGTCCCACTCTAGGAAGATGGATTCTCAGATCTGCATCTGTCCTAGAAAAGAGACAACTTCTTTGCTTGTTTTTCTCTTTTCTCTTTCTCCTTCTTTCCAGTGCTAGGGCAGAACTGGAGCCTTCTATGTGCCTTACAAGCAGTCTACCACCAAACTCTGTCCTCAGACTCCAATTTCCCTATTAAATTTGGCTCTAGAACCCATGGTCTTCTGGTATGGTGGTTTGAATAAGAATGACCCTCATAGGCTCATATATTTAAATGCTTAGTCACCAGGAAGTAGACTTGTTTGAAACCCACACCAGGCTCAGTCTCTCCCTCCTCCTCCCCCTCCCCCTCTCCCTCCCTCTCCCTTTCTCTCATGTTATCCCCTTTCCTGGTTTCTCCTCAAAAAACCCCCTATCTCATCCCCCTGCTTCTATGAGGGTGTTCCCTCTACCCACCATCCAACTCCTTATTCCCGCCCTGGCATTCCCCTACAATGGGGCATCGAGCCTTCACAAGAACAAGGGCTTCTCCTCCCATAGAGTTCCCACAAGGCCATCTTCTGCTACATATGCAGCTGGAGCATCTTTTGGGTATATGCCCAGTAGTAGTATAGCTGGGTCCTCAGGTAATACTATGTCCAATTTTCTGAGGAACTGCCAGACTGATTTCCAAAGTGGTTGTACCAGCTTGCAATCCCACCAACAATGGAGGAGTGTTCCTCTTTCTCCACATCATTGCCAGCGTATGCTGTCACCTGAGTTTTTGATCTTAGCCATCTTGACTGGTATGAGGTGGAATCTCAGGATTGTTTTGATTTGCATTTCCCTGGTGACTAGGGATGCTGAACATTTCTTTAGGTGCTTCTCAGTCATTCCATATTATTCAGTTGAAATTCTGTCCATTGGTGAGAATGGGGAGTTGGAGTCTCCCACTATTATTGTGTGAGGTGCAATGTATGCTTTGAGCTTTAGTAACATTACTTTTATAAATGTGGGTGCCTTTGCATTTGGAGCATAGACGTTCAGAATTGAGAGTTGATCTTGGTAGACTTTTTTTTCCTTTGATGAGTATGAAGTATCCTTCCTTATCCTTTTTTGATTTCCTGGATGTTTGGGGTTAGGAGATTTTTGCATTCTGCATTTTCTTTGACTATTTTGTCCATGTTTTCTATGGTATCGTCTGTACCTGAGATTCTCTCTTCTATCTCTCGTATTCTGTTGGCGATGCTTGTGTTCATGACTCCTGATCTCTTTCCTAGATTTTCTATCTCCAGGGTTGTTTCCCTTTGTAATTTCTTTATAGTTTCTATTTCCATTTTTAGATTCTGGATGGTTTTGTTCAATTCCTTCACCTGTTTGGTTCTGTTTTCCTGTAATTCTTTAAGAGAGTTTTGTGTTTCCTCTTTAAGGGTTTCTACCTGTTAACCTGTGTTCTCCTGTATTTCTTTAAGGGAGTTATTATGTTCTTCTTAAAGTTCTCCATCATCATCATGAAATGTGACTTTATGTCAGAGTCTTGCTTTTCTGATATGTTGGGATACCCAAAGCTTGCTGTGGTGGGAGAACTGGGCTCTGATGATGCCAAGTAGCCTTGGTTTCTGTTGTTCATGTTCTTGTCCTTGCCTCTTGCCATCTGGGTCTCTCTGGTGTTAGCTAGTCTTACTGTCTCTGACTGTGGCTTATCCCTCCTGCAAGCCTGTGTGTCTGTACTCCTGGGAGACCATTCTCTCCGGGATGAATTTGGGTATGGAGAAAGACAGGTCTCACCCTCTGTAGCCCAAGCTGGAGTCGAACTCATTGTGTAGCTCCTGACTTAAGTCCTGACTACCTCTCGGCTCTTGGAATTCTGGGATTACAGAAATTTATGAGTGTATTTGACTCATAAACTACACTTTTTGAGACCTGTACTTTCTTAATCTAAGAGAATCATAAAGATAGGGAAATTTTTAGAGTAAAACAATGTCGTACTTTAATAGGATCATCTTGAATGATGCCAGTGGATGGGATAGAAGACATGCTAACAAGAGGAAAAATACAAGAACCCTTAGGAGGGAAGATCCTCGGCTTCCTCCTCTGAAGATGTGTGTTAGGGTCTGTGCTCAGTTCTCTCCTTCACTCTCCAGACCACACACAGGGCTGGCTCTTCTCACTAAGGCTGCTCCACTCCCTTCTCCACACCTTATGTGAAGGAGAAGTCTATGGGGGAAGAGAATTGGTCACCACTTAGGAAGTGAACAGAGGGTGGATAAATGACTCCTGAATTAGTCGAAGGAAGAGCTGTGAACTGTGTCTGCACACAGAACTGCTAACAAGAAACAAATTGATTCATGTTGTATATTCCAACGGAAGCAGAAGAGCTGGAGGCACCAGTGCCTTGAAAGGCAGGCTTGGAGTGAAAAAGCAAGGTTAGCTGTAGAAGGGCAACCTTTAAATCTCACTTCTCAATCTCAGCCAATGAATCAGAATCAGAAGTCTTCATTTCTACAGCACCTCGGCAAAAAACAGCCTCCAGCCAGAGAAAGGCTGTGTCCATAACACAGAGGTGCTGAGTCACTGACCTGACAATAAGGCCGTCCAAGGAAAGGCACACATTGGCCATTGCATCCTTTTGTCCTTTCTTCCACTCAACTCACAAGTTTCTAGCAGCCAGACCTGTGTCCTTTTGGTAGTTCTGGAGGTGGGATCTTTGACCTTCTGTGTGATAGGCAAGCCCTTGACCACAGGACTACAGCCCTCTCCCTACCACCACCAGCACGTCTGTTTAACAAGATCTGTCTAGCAACAGACATGGACATGAACGTGTTGCTTAGGGTTTCTTGAAGAGAATATCTGTAGAAGAATTATTTATTCTGAGCACACAGGTTTTCAACTAATAACTGAATTCCACAGAGATCTGGGCCTAAGTGGAGGCCTGTCCAATGCAATCTCCCCAACAGACCAGTCAAAATATTTCCAAAACAAACTTCTTGGGTCCTTGATTCCTCTTCTCCCTGTCCAGTCACAGGAGCCAGGCTGCAGGTCAGTCTGAAGGCTGTCCCCTCCCTTTGCCCTTTATTACCATCACTCTGACTACTCTGTCACTCCTGACTTTGGGTCTTCTTAGAGGATCGGAACCAACACAGTAGTTTAAAGAGTCTTCTGAGAAAAAAAAAAAAAAAAGGCCTAACCTGGAGTTTGGAGCCTGGATCATTCACTACCTGACTAAAAAGAACTCCTCCCCAACCCCAGATCCTTCTCAGGGTGGAGCCTGAGTTTGGGTAATCGTTGGCTGAGGCATTGGCCAGAGCACCACGGATTTCATGGGTAGTGACCAAATGTTCAGGGAACCAGGAATATGAATACCCTGTGCTTGTATAATGATTCCAAATCATCAGGCATTTACAAGCTAAGAGAACAACGCCAAGCCCTCACTGTGGAGTTGACCAGTGAATGCTAATTTGTACTGACACACTGCAGAGGGATGTGTGTGTACTGACACACTGCAGAGGGACAGGGATGCTGAGAAGCCCAGAGCAACAAACACAAGGAATGGCTACTCACGGAAGCCAGAGGTCCTCTTGCTGTTACTAAAGGATGAGCACAGTGACAGAGCAGACCTTGGACGAGATGATAGACCTGAGGAACTATAG
Organism: Mus minutoides; assembly: GCA_902729485.2. NCBI lineage: Eukaryota > Metazoa > Chordata > Mammalia > Rodentia > Muridae > Mus > Mus minutoides. Next base: position 18,838 of record CACVCL010030295.1, read on the forward strand.
ATACATCTAAATACAAAGGCAAGGAAGGCTCATGACACTGAGACCAATGTAATGTGGAACTATAGATACATCTAAATACAGAGGCAAGGAAGGCTCACGAGACTGAGGCCAATGTAATGGTTTATCTTCATGGTCAGATTAATTGGATTTACAATCATAGACACACACATACATACCTTTGGGTATGAATATGAGGGTGTTCCAGAATAGAAGAACAGAGCAGACAAGGCCTATCCTAAATATGATTAGCACAATAATTCCACTCCCTCTTCTGCTGAGATTCCTAAGCTGTGGGGATAAAGGGGACGCATTCTCATGTTACTCAGTAGAGTCCACACGTGTTTAAGCTTCTTTAAACTGTGACGGTGATACAAACTGGACCTTGAACATGGCTTTACTCTTCTGTACAAGCAGAGTGTCAGCATTCATCTCTCTCTGCTTCTTGACCGATGGTGTGATGGGGCCAGCTACCTCATGGCTCTGCCACCACACCTTCCACCACGATGAACTGTGAGGTAAATCACCCCTTTATTCCTTAAGTTGTCTCGTTTGATCTCCTGTCACAGTAATGAGAAACATTACCAATGCATCTGGGGCCTTATCTCTGAGAATCCAGAACCCCAAACTCTGAAAGATGTGGATTATTTCCTCAAGGCTGATAGTTCTGCACACGTCCCTACTCCCTAAGAACAGTCTGACTTGCTCTTACCATTTATAATAAAAGTAGCGTTTCCTTTGCAAGCACCTTCTCTTCAGCCTGCAGTCAGGTAACTCATGAGAAACCCTAGTACAATTGTGACAATGGGCTCAGTCACAATAAAGACAAATCATTACTCACCGAAGAAGCAGAAAGATGATTTAACAGACATCATTTGGGTGGAGCCAATAGGGTACCAAAAGAGGAAGATTTGGGGGGGACCCATGTACAGATAGATATATAAAAATACATTGACTTGGTGGGACCATTTTGTAACACAAGAATAAATCCGTATTCAAGGTTCAGGCTTTGCGCCACAATCACAGTTTAGAGAAGCTTAAACATGTGTGGACTTTACTGAGTAACATGAGAATGCTTCCCTTTTATCCCCACAGCTCAGCAATCTCAGCAGAAGAGGGAATGGAAATGTTCTCAGGGTCAGAGATGGTAGATAACTTAAAGTAAACAGTGTTTCCTGGACACAACAGAGGGGCTGTGCATACAGACACAGTGCCAGCAAGCATAGAATCCACGGAAGCTCAAGCCAGACAAAATCCCAGAATGTGCGTGTGGGGGGGGGGTGAGGCATGAACCCCATTGCTAACTGAGGAGCTGCTGGTCCATCACAGCCAGGTTTCTTTAATGATAGAAGCCCTGATAAGTTAGCTGTACTTGAGGGCATGGCACACTCTCAAGAGGAGCTGGACAGCATAAATTGGACTCTGTGAGCTTTTTGTTGTTTTAAGAACAAAACCTATGGTTGGGTATACAGCAAGGGGTGAAGAGGGTGGGTCTACAGAAATGGGGAAGAGCATGACCATGATCTAACCACACTCTGTGAAGTTCTCAAAAAATTAATAAAAATATTATTTAATAAACACACAAGAAAATGCCTACATCCCTTTGTACTGGCAGAGGAAGACCCAAAAGGTCAAACAGAAAGGTGGAGACCCTGAGCGACACTGTAGGAAACCTGAAATACTCTCTGGGGCCACCTGTGAGAGGCTCAGGAGATAGTCGCCGGACCTTTATGAAAGATTCTGGCCAGAGAGCAAAGAGTGCTGTGTAGAATACAGAAGTACAAAGCTTTGCAAAGCACCTGAGGTAAAATGGAGCGCAAAGTAGAGAAAGTCAGTGGAATCAGCTCCAAAGCCGTGGTCCCCGTGGAGTTGGGCGGTTCTCCTGGTGTTTGCCTTACTGAGAAGGGCATCTGCTTATCTTGCAGCATCCGTGGAGTAAGCAAGGACCAGTGCAGAGGAAGATAGTGAAAAGCAAGCTACCCATGAAATAAAAAGCTATAAAAGTGTACTTTGTGGCACAACACAAATAATTATTAGTGAGCAGCATATTTATTTTATAAACATTTAAGGAAATGGAGAAGAAAATATATGGGGGGAGGCAACCAAATTCTCCCAGTGCTTCTTCAATCTCATCTCTTAAAGGAAAGAGTCAATAGGAATGTCTTAAGTGAGCCAGATATCGTGGCTCACATCTGTAATCCTAGAGGTTGAGGCTGGGGGATTGCCAAGGGTACAAGAGCAGCTCGGGATATGGAAAGAGGTTATGGTGAGAGGGGTGGAGGGAGAAATGTCTAAAGTTAGCATCACTAAATGCTGTGGTTTGAATGTAACCCATGTCCCCTTCAGACTCCCATACTTAAAGACTTGGAAATGAAACTATTCTGAGAGGTTATAGAACACACCTGGAGAACGTGAGCTGATGTGGGCAGGGGTCATTGAGAGTCATGCCTACTTCTAGTTCTAAAGCTCCCTGCTCCCTGATGCACCAAGAAGTAAAGACCCCAACCACAGGCTTCTACCGCCATGTTTTTTTCCTCCCTGGCAGCCGGAACCATTAAATCTATGTGTGTTTCTTCACTTAAGTTGCTTTAGCAGATAGTTTATCAAGGAGAAGAGACATACAGTAAATATACTTAGAAACACAACAGTGGGTAGCGATGTCAGTAGGAAGGTGGATGAGATGCTGGAAAGAGGGTCTTGGAGGTGGACAATTGTGTGTGTCCTTATTTGTCCTTGAGACAGTAGACTTATTTAAAGCTTGGTACATGGATTGCTTTGATTAAAAATAAATAATTGAAGATTGTCCTGGGTGACTTTTAACCACCAGCTTGACACAGACTAAATCAAATGTAGTACCAGAGAAATGTTAGTGATACCCCCAAACCAGACAGGAGCCAATCTGATGCAACTCACATCAGGAACATTATTCTATTTGAGCTAGCTTGGGCCCCCACAAACAGGATGGTTTTGGTGGAGAGAGGAGTCCCGAATGTCTATCATGGCAAGGGTTTATAGTAAGAAGCAAGCAGGGAGTATGTGTGCAAGCATCTTACAGGAAAGCTGCTGTGGCCTTTAGCATATTTGGCTGGTTCTGGGAGTCCTATCATAAACTTAATTTCCGTTCCCCTCTGCATTGGTGGTCATTAGGCAGAGGGTGGACTTGTAACCCGGGGGTGCAGGTGTGTTGAGGGAATAACCTGGAAACACTGGTCTTGTTGTGGATTAGCCTAGAGACTGGAGGTAAGCCCAGGTTTCTCAGAGTGGGCAACTTGGAAACTAATGTTAGGTACCAGCCTGTTAGTTTACCTGAGTTTAAACTTAGGTCAGGTTCTCTAAAATGGAGTCTGAATTTAAAAGATTTGGCATCTCTAGCCAACATTGGTAGCTTTAATCCCAGCACTTGAGAGGCAGAGGCAGGCAGATTTCTGAGTTCAAGGCCAGCCTGGTCTACAGAGTGAGTTCCAGGACAGCCAGGGCTACACAGAGAAACCCTGTCTCAAAAAAACAAAAACAAAAACAAAGAAAAACAAAACAAGATTCGACATCTGACAACTAAGAGGAATGCCCCAACGAAAGAATTTCCTAGATTAGTGTAGACTGCGGGGATGACCTGGGGGGACTGTTTTGGTTATTAATTGATGCAGAAAAGCCTAGCCTACTGTGGGCAGCTCCATTCCTTAGGCAGATATATACTAGGCAATCCAAGCATAAATCTGTCTACAAGGCAGCAATGAGCATCCTCCAGTTTCTGCCTCATTCCTTTTTTGGCTATGAAGTGAGTTCCCTGGTCACAGGGAAGGCTGTGTGGAAGAGCAACCAATCTTGCCTTCAAGTTCCTCCCTTGACTTCCATGCCTGAGGGACTGTCACCTGGAACTTGGAATTAAAATAAGCCTCTTTCCTAAGTTGCTTTCAGTCAGAAAATTTTATTACAGCAACAGAAATGAAACTAGAACAAAGACCTGATCACAGCCTCGAAGGGGACTCACGCAGTAATGCACAAGCTAAGCACGCTATAGTCACACCCATCTGGAGAGAACAGCATTGCCTTCAGATTTTGGCTTCTTCAAACTACTGTTCCCTTTCTGGACTCACATCATCAGCACTGGCTACTTAGAGCCTGTACTAATCAAAGTCTGCTGGCTGATCTATGATTACTGTTAGTGATCCATTCATTTGACCCAGTGATCTCTCTTTTCTGAGTTTACACTCTTTTCTGTTATCTTCTTTTTGGCTTAACTACCAGATTATTTTTTCTACTACCTTTCCTTCTGACCACTTCTCGTCTCTGTATGCTACCACTGAAAGGTCTGCTAAATTTATTTATTGTATAAATGTAGTCAGGGAGTACCCTGTTAGGCTGAGGGGGTCACTTTCCTAGGTAACACAAGAGGACTTTCCCATTCTACTTCCCTAACCTAGGACATCTTCTGGACTTCGTGCCTGAGCTAGCCCAGTCTTCTCTCTGCTTCCTTGGACTTGGGTTTCAGACTTCTTGCATCCCCACTTGTTCTCACTTAGATCACCAGGTACCTTGAACTGTGTCCTGAACCTCTGTGCCTCTTAGTCATTTCTCTGTCTGGTCCTCCTTTTCAGACAGGTGAGTCAACAGGGCTCACAGCAGTTTGCCTTGGGCTGGTGAGAGATAAGCTGACATGATGACCCAGGATTCCAGATTGAATAATTGTGAAGGAGATAGTCCCACTCAAAGAAAGAGTGGATGCTGGACGTACCTCATGTGGGGGAAAGGTCACCCACTTTTGAGCTTGAGGCTTATTTGAGACATCAGAGTGATGGTTCCTAAGAAGACAGCGGAATATACAATTTTTGAATGTAGTCTGAGTTTTTAACCAAAAGTGATGGAGTCCCTTGTGGAAGAGCTTGCTCATTGCCAGAATCTTAAGAACCACAGATCTGTTATCTTTTAGATTTATGGGTTAGAAACCCAAAGAAAGTTTCCCTCAGCCAGAAACAAAGCCTTGGCATGTAGGCATTCTGTCTGAGGATGTGGCCTTCACCAGCTTCTGGAGAGCGCCTGCATTATGCTTCAGTGGTCCCTGAATCCTTCCTTCATCTTCACAGCTAGCAATACAATACAGTTTGGTGTATGTGATGCATCGTCTCTCTCTCTCTTTCTTTCTCTCTCTCCCTCTGTATATATATGTGTGTGTATGTATATATAAATATATAAATGTATATACACATACATGCATACACACATACACATACATATATATACATACACACACACATATGCATACATACATACATACATACATTTCTCTTCCCCCATCCCTTCCTTCCGTGGCCCACCACTCTAGTGTTTTCTTTGTATAAGCATTATTGTGGTTTCAAATGTCCTGTCTAGACAATACGAGATACACTGTTTGTCTCAAAAGCCTTCATTTAGCCATAGCTGCAGGGTCCTCTTGCTCTGTAAGGCAATGTAGCCACAGCTTCCTAGTTAGACTGTGAGTATCTCTGAGGGAACTATTATCATGTGCACACATGGATGTAGATGTTTGTTGGTGTGTGTTAAATGGGTGACTTTTTGAAAGGAATGAGATATTTTTAATGAGATGTTCTTTTCTCTGATAAAAAGTCCCGGAAGGATCAGGAAGCAGCACACGTCCAGGAAAACGGGATTTTCTCATATTCCTATGCATCATGGTTACATCCAACAAGTTGTTTGTGCAGGTTTCATCTCCTGCCTCTGTGACTCTTCAATCTGCTGGCTGAGGCAGCTTGGAGCTCTGTGGTCTTAGGCTGCATTGGGGGATACAGAGTGACTTTGATAGAGTAACACTTTTTCACAATCTGGTTGGCTCCAGCCGCTTGGAAGCCAGAAAAGATAGCCAAGCAGAGTTACTCTCTCAACTGGTGCGCTTAACCTTGACTCCGAGGCATAAAAAGCTGCTGCCACACCGATTTGGAAGGATAATATAAGGATAGGTCCAGGCCTTACCCTGGCCAATGGATGACTCATGCAACTTGAACTGCCCGGCAAAGATCTCATCAAAGCAAAATCAGAATGAGAGTGGCAGAGGGAAGTCACGGAATCTTAGCCTGCACCTGTTGGCCAGTCACAGCGATCACTCACACAGCTGGCACTCATCGTCCTCCGTAGCTGGGTATGGATTAAAATGTGCCATGTGGCTTCCTCCCCCACCTCTCTCTCTCTCTCTCTCTCTCTCTCTCTCTCTCNAAGGAAGGAAGGAAGGAAGGAAGGAAGGAAGGAAGGAAGGAAGGAAGGAAGGAAGAGAAAAGATGACAAATATAATTTGTAAGTTACAAGTAAAGGCATGTTTATCCCTATGTTTAGAACAAAATTAAGCACAAGGCTTTTATACTGTCAGTAAAAATCCCCAATTCACTGTTATAGACTAAAAGTATATATAGTTTACCAAGAAATCACTATACAGTCTCATCAGGCACGAATGCGGTACGGAAGTCAAATGTTGCAGATTCTGGCTTCTTTATCAACCTGTGTCATTCAGTAAGAAACTGAAGAAACTTCACTAAGAATACATTTTCCCGATTTTGACCCTTGCTCCACTTTTTCATCGTCCGGGTCAACAGATCTCTACTTGTCTCCTCTCATTCCCTCCTCCCGGAGAGCTAACAGAGACTGAGGCAAATTTCATCTCTCGTAATTACTCACAAGGCAGCCACTATGTCGCATCTCCCAGGTTTGTTGTTTTTTTAACCTCACTTCATTGCAAGCCAAAGGTTGCTCGATTTGTGCGTTATGTGTCTTTCTGTTCTGGCTTAGGTTTGGGTCTCCATTTGGGAGAAGCAGATTGGCAAACATTTTCTCTCCATCCCACTGGTCGCTCTTCTCTGGGCCTCCCCTACCAGCCAATCTACCCTGCCAAGTGCCCTGCAGACCGCAGACTCCTCCCTCTGCCCGTAGACTCCTCCCTCTGCCCGCAGACTCCTCCCTCTGCCCACATTGCCGTTGTGTGGCCTCTAAGCACACCTGCCCTTTTACTACTGGATAATTTCACACTCACGGTTGGGTCCACCTCAGAATGGACGTCGGCCAGTTCCGACCAGAAGATAAGATGGACATCTTACACTGTGCTTTCAATTCCCTTTTATCCACTTTTCCCTTCCTGGCAATTTCCTTTTTGAGAGTGGATAACATGCTTATCTGCTCTCCCATATCAGTAAGAGAGAGTTACCATCCAACTCTGCCATCATTGCCATTTTTTAACCAATTTTTTGGAGGTTAAATGATTTGCATGAGCATGCTTGCAGGCAAGCAGGCTGGTTTTCCAGCGTGCACAAGAATGACACATTTGACAATGAAACCAAATCCCTTGTCTCTTTTCTTCCCCATTATGCTTTGGCCAAATCGTTCCAATGAGAGTATGAAACTGTGTTTTTAAATGGAGCTGGAGGTTTCAAAGAAGGATATAAAATACCACAGCTTACATAATCATCAGAAGCCATCTAACCCAACGCCCATTTTAAAAATGAGGAAACGGAGGCTCATCAGACAGAAATGTCTATCCCACGGCTAATTAGAGAGGATTAATCGCATCTTCATCTGCTGCCAGGCAAGGCTTCTTAGAAGATACAAAGTATCGTCTTAGGGAAATCAGATGTGTGTTTCCAATGCTGAAGGTTCTCCCCACTGAAGCCCAAGGTGCCAGAGGGCCATCCACCACCCCAGCTTGCTTCAGAGGTGGGAACTCATTGAGGAACTCCTCCCTCCGTTCCACTGCCACCACTTCATTTTGTAATACTTGTCCCAGAATCTCCTCTATGCCAGGCTCCTTTTGATCTAGATTACTGACCCACGTAGCATAGACTTGCTGTCTTGAAAAATACAGCAGTCACACCTAGACTTCCAGCTAGTAATCAATAGCTCTCTGAGCTCAACATTTTTCCAAAGGATATTACGCAAAGGTTTCTAGATCCATAGGCCATACACATTTATCATGATACCAACACTTCCCAGGATCTAGAATTGTATGTCCAGTTTTATACTGGTTACATTCACCTAGTTCTTCCTATATATGCTTAAAATGTGTTTAAAACAGAACTAATGGTTCTCACAAACCTTTCTTTCCTCTGCTTGGGTTATTTTCCAGCTTGGGTTATTAGCAAGCTAGTTGCCTCTACCACAAACCAAATTAATTTGGAACCTCCTATTTTCCATTCCCAGTCTCCAATACAGAAAGACGTCCAGTTGTTTACTTTGGACTATGTTTCTGATTAAATTAGACTTTTGCTATCGTTTTTACTAGACTTAAGCTATTGGGCATTGTTAAAATTACATATAGTTTTACATAAGAATAAATATAATATTAAAAGTCTCATCAATTAGTGAAAATGGAATTAGTGGAAGACTCATCCACCAAGAAAGGAGGTGTACAGCTGTAAGGCTGAGGAGGACAACTCATTGAAGGCCAGTCTGGGCTACATAGCAATATCCTGCTTCAAATAAGCAAAACAATAACAAAAAGAGAGAGTACATGGGAAATTACAAAAAAAAAAGTCATGGTCTTGAACAACGGTATTAACCCATGGGTTCTAAATGACTTATGACATACATCAGACATACCGTTCATACTGCAACATTGACTAAGCCAGAGAAAACAGCCTAACATTATAGGAAGAGATTATTCTTCTCATGTTACTCTATTGAACATTAAAAATGAACACTTCATTGATATTAAAATCTATTCCAGAAAAAAATATTTCTGCCCCCCCCCCCCAAAAATACTTCTACAATACAGCAATATATTGAAATTGAGTCCCATGGATTCACCCAGGTAGTGACTCAATGGTCCTTTTGTTGTAGGGACCCAGTGGCATCTACTGACTCCTTTCCTCCCTTAACTACAATAAAGAGAATTTCACCTCCCAAGGCTTTTTCGAATGTTGCATCTTTGTCTTCGAGGCTAGGACACTCTTCCAGACTCTTCCTGAGTTTTGATGACATCTTACAATGTTCAAAGTGCAGAGAACATGGAAATGTACAAACCGTGGTCCTTTGTAGCATAGATGAGGGAGGATGGAACTTCTCTTTTTCCAAATGTGTTCTAGTCATCTGGGTCTCCTAAAAGTCAGTTTGTCAGGGGTGGGGAGATGGCACAGTGATTAAAATACTTCTGGGCAAGCAGGAGGCCCTGGGTTCAAATCTCTAAGAATTGTGTACAAGTACTATGCGAAGATTCTGTGATCACAGTGCTTCTGTGGGAAGACAGTAGGCAGAGACCGAGACTTCTGGAAGCTCAGGGCCAGTGAGTCTGTGATCCTCGGTAGAAAACCAAAGCAAACAAACAAGGCAGAATTCAGGGATGAACACCCACCGTCATCCACTGACCTCCACACACTTGAATGTGCTCACACACATTTGCACTTTTTAGAAAGTGTAACTCTAATTTTCAAAAATATCTATATTTATAGTGATGAACCAATTAATAAATAGAGCCATCAAATAGCCACCACCTTATAACAAATTTACTGCTGGCACGTGCGGATGTTTGCATTTGGCTCATAGCCTCATGTTTATATCTAGTTAACAAGTAACTCAAGTTTTTTTTTTTTTCCCATTTCCGAGGGGGAAGAAATGAACCAGAGAAGCCAAAAGTTTCAAAAATAGGAAAAGCAATCTCCTAACTGTGCCACGGCAGCATGCAGAAGGGAGCAGAGCCCAGAGCCACTGGGAACACTCACTAATTAGGATGCCACGCCTATCTATTCCGTCTGACACGGGGAAATATGCAAGACTTTAAAAAAAATGGAAGTAGCTCATCATCTCACCCACAATGCACCAGGGCATCTTACCCACAATGCACCAGGGGCAGCATATTAGACCTTACCCCAGGGAGAGCCGATGGAGCACTGGATTTACTGGAGGACTCTGCCGGGGGACACTGTGCTTCTCCCAGCACTACTGACAGATTCATGCTCTGGTTTGGGTTCCAGAGGGAATGATTTCCCTAAATTCACTCAATGAGTGATTGTCCTTCAAATGAAGCATGCTGAATGTGTCTGAAGAAGTGCGTAGGGTGACAGATAGCCCAGCTCAGGACACTGTCAGAAAGCTTCTAAAGCCTCAATAAAGCTCAACTCCCCTCTCTGTGCAGTGGCTCCAGTAAGCTGTGGGCAGGACACCTCACAGATGTGAGTGATAGCACTCTAGTGAAGATGAGGATACTCCCAGGAGAGAGCTGTCACTCAGAGACATCAGAGAATATCACCTCTCCTATAGCCATGAGCATACAGTCACCTCAGAATGCTGGAAGCTGCTGGATGCACTCACACAAACACACCCATGCACACTCACACATACCCATGCACACCCAGACACACACGAACACACACATGCACACACAAACACATGCATATGCACACACACACATACATATCCATGCACACTCACACACACACACTCCCCTCTGCCTCATGTTGGCTGTTCAGATCACAGAACCCACATCTGCCACACTTACTGAAATGACCAAAACCTGACCTCTTGCATCTTACAACTTCCTGAATAAGCTGGCAGATTGAACCAAACATCTGCCTGCAACTAATGCGTGAATAATTTTTCCCAGAAAACCAGTCACATGCACACCACGCCAAACAGAAAGCAGAGCCATGGGGGAGAAGGCCTATCTCGGGAGCTTGTATTTCTCTAAGCCCACACTGATGTCCTTCTGGCAAGGGGCCAGTGCTTCGTCAAGCAGCAAATCTAATCTTCTTAAATCTAGTCTTCTCCATTCTTCAATCCTTCAGTGTCCTCTGTCCCATCCCTCGTCATCCAGTGGCTGCATCTCTTTCTCACTTACAGCTTGCTCCTCCTTCAACCCCTCCAGACCTCCACCCATGCAGCCTCTCTCTCTGCCTCCATCTGTTTCTTTCTGTTTCTCTGTATCTCTTTGTCTCTGTGTGTGTGTGTCTTTGTCTCTCTCTCTCTCTTTCTCTCTCTCTCTGTCTCCCTTACTCTCTGTGTGTGTGTCTCTCTGCCTGTGTGTGTGTGTTTCTCTGTCTCTGTCTCTCTGTACCTCTATCTCAGTCTCTCTCCTTTCTATCTCTCTCAACACCAGCATATCAGTTAAACAACTCACACATACCTTGTCCTAGCCTAAAGTGGGCTCCATGTTCCAAGCTACTTACGCTAGGCCATCAGAAGACAAATCTGCTCTATTCTAGTGGTAACTTTAATCATCTTGCCTCATTAGTATTCCACTAATTAGGGAAGAGGACCTTCTACTTTGCTCTTTAGGGACCTGTGTGTAGTGGGAAGCAGCAGATGCCTATGGCAAAGAGGGAAGGAGGAAGACAAAGTGGGGGAGAGAAGTTAAGAAGTTGGAGAAGGGGATGTGGAAACTAAAGATAGAATTAATACTGTTAGCTTTGCTAAAGTTAAAACTGATATCTGATAGAGGAACCAAAATAATTTCTTGTCGCTATAGAGAAAGTTATATGTTCTATTATATGTATATGTATACATGCATGAATACACATACAGATATCACAAATATGTGTGTACCTACATTTCTTGTATACATATATGGATATATGTACATATATACAAGCATGCATATGGATATGTATGCATCCAGCATATTTTATGTCTGCATACAAATGTATGTGTGTATATGTGCATTTATATTTACAAGAGTGACTTACATACATTCTTCTCCTTCCTGGCCCATCTCTCAGGCCAGCTATAGAAGCCACACAACTGACATGATTCTCAGTATGAGTTGGGCAAAGACATTCAAGCCATGAGTGTCAGCTGTACATAAGATGCATGTGGCTCTGGCCACCTGCCACAGCGGGTCCTTGGCACAGTGTCCATGTGTTCTGTTAGCATAGCAGGAAACAAACTCCAACTGGCCACAGTAGGTGACCAGAGCTAGCATTCAGCCCTTCCTGAAAGGACCCATGTCCTCTGCAATGACATTGATAATGTTCTGAATAAAATTTTCAGATCCTTCCCCACACACATAAATAAATATATAAAAAGAAATATCAATCACTTTGACACAAAGTACTCGGTGAGGGTTAGCATTGATCCACTACCTCCCATTGGCTGGCACTTCACAGTTTGCCCAGTGCTTTGCTTGTAGCATTGCCTTGGCCCCTCTTACAATGAAGGAAGGGAGATGGGGTGATTCTGTGTTTATTTTCACAAGAAGTAAAGAAAATGAGATCAGGGCGGTAAAGTTAAGTTCCCAGAATTATCCACTACAGGACGTGAGGGGTCAGGTTTATTTTAGATCAGAGCTATATTTTAAAAGAGAAGTGTGTTCTCATACAATAATGACAGATTTGGAGGGGAACTATCCTAAGTTTGTGCATATACAGCTCTGCAACCTGAGGACCTGGGCATGACAAGCTCATTGTTAAAATGGAAACATCTACCATCTTCACCCGGAAGATACTGTCTTGGGAAGCGCAGCAACCATGAGTTAGTTACAGTCCCTGTAAGGCAGGGCCACCGCATGCTCCTCACCATCCACTGTAAGGCAGGGCCACCGCACGCTCCTCACCATCCACTGTAAGGCAGGGCCACCGCACGCTCCTCACCATCCACTGTAAGGCAGGGCCACCGCACGCTCCTCACCATCCACTGTGACATCTTCCCAGGGTCAAGCCTAAGGCTAGCCTTACCATATCTACAATCAGCTCTTAAAAATCTATGCAAAGAAGACCAGCCTTCACATGTGTAAAGCATAGGCATGTAACATATGGGCAGAATATGAATATTATAAAGGAAGAATTTCTCTTTCATTGTAATTTATTACCTATTGATTAGTACAGTTCCCTGTAGTCTTGAATGCAGATAATAATAACAACACAAAGTTCTGTTGCTGATGTGTTGTGAGTGTGTGTGTGAATGTGAGAGTATGAGTGTGTGTGTGTGTGTGTGTGTGTGTGTGTGGTTCATGGAGAGGCACCTGTGCCAGAAAATGCATGTAGAGGTATGAATGTGTGTGAATGCATGAGTGTGAGTCTGTGTGTGACTGAGATACATGGAGAGGCACCCTTGCAGGGAATGAACATGGAGGTATGAATGTGTGTGTGTGTGTGTGTGTGTGTGTGTGTGTGTGTGTACAAGTGTGTACACGTGTGTGTGTACGTGTGTGTGTGTGTGTGTGTGTGTGTGTGTGAGGTTCATGGATATGCACCATGCCAGGGAATATATGAATGCATGTGGAGGTATGAATGCGTGAGTGTGTATGTGTGAGTATGAGTGAGTGTGTGTGTGAGTGTGTACTTGAGGTTCATAGAGAGACCCATACATGTGGGGGTCTGAAAACAACTTTGTGTAAATTCTTCCGTGCTTCCATCTGTGTGGGCTCAGGGGACGGACCTCAGATTAAGCAGGCTTGGGCAACAATCACCTGAAATTGTGCTTTTAATAAGAAATATGTAGGCTTTCATTTTCTTTTAAACCTAGTTTTAATGAGTTCTTAAAAGGTTTATCCTCCCTTCTAACCCACCAGCCATCAGAAGTAGTGGGAAAGAAAGGGTTTTAGGATAAGGGGGGTGTGGACTTGTTTAAAAACAGTTCTTTGGGGCAGTTTTAACATGCATGGTCAGGATATCATATGTTCAGTAATGTCAGAATAGCAAACACAAGACAGCAGTGGTGGCATGATCCAGCATAAACATCCAGGCTTCCATCTAATTGGTGCGAGTCAGAAAGAGTGACCAGGACCAGCAGGGACTCCAGGAGAAGTTCTCTGCCATATCTCTCTCATCAAAGTCAAGATCAGTGAAGACGAAGATGAGAGACAAATGAAGCAAATGGTTGTAAAGCCAGTTATGTAAGCCCTCCAGCACTGTCTGTTATTTATACTTCCTCTAAACATCCAGTGTCTTCCCATGGGTCTTGCCTCACTACGTGGGTCTGTCTTAATGAAACTCCTTGTGAGTGTGTATCAGATGACATCACTCTGCCAATCCATGGAAACAGCAAGAGGCAACCAGAAATTTTGTGTGTATGTGTGTGTGTGGTTTTTTGTTTGTTTGTTTGTTTTGTTGTTTTTTTGTTTTGTTTTGTTTTGTTTTGTTTTGTTTTTCGAGACAGGGTTTCTCTGTTTAGCCCTGGCTGTCCTGGAACTCACTCTGTAGACCAGGCTGGCCTCAAACTCAGAAATCCGCCTGCCTCTGCCTCCCGAGTGCTGGGATTAAAGGCGTGCGCCACCACGCCCGGCTGTGTATGTGTTTTATGAAGTCATGACAATGACCATTAAGAAATGGCAAGACATACCAATCCCATCCATCATCATCTTTGGTCTTTTGGGTCCTTCTTAGTATCATGTGTCCTTTTACATGTTTGCTTTAGCAAAACGTCTTTCCACCTGTGTCTGCTTCAGGGAATCATTCCTTTACATGTCTGTCTTCACAAAACACCATCCGACACAACTAGCTTTCTGAAGAAACCATCAGTTTTCATCTCAGAGATGAATACTCCTTTTTAAAAGTAAGTAGGATGAAGTTGGGGCTGGAGAGATGGCCTAGTCAGTAAAGTGCATGTGCACAAGCATCAGAATTCCAGCATGAACATAAAAGCCAAGGGCAATGTGAGAAGGGGGGACTGGCAGATCTCTGGGGCAAGGGCACCGCGAGAAGGGGGAACTGGCAGATCTCCGGGGTTCACTGGTCAGCCAGTGAGTGAGCTCTGGGTTCAGTAAGAGACCTTCCTTCACAAATAACTGTGAGGATCATAGAGTCAGAGGTGAGGGGGACACAGCATATCTTCCAACACTAGTAAATGGGACCAGTGGGATCCAGGGACTCAGGAAACCCATCCAACCAGTGGCTTGGGTTCCCTCCAGTATTAGCAGGTGCCCTGAGCAGACTTGGGCACAAACTCCACAGCCAGTCCCACATCACTCAAAGGAAGCTCTACTACCAGGTGCTCTAACACACCCAGGATCCCAGAATCACAGAATTCCAGGAGCTCTGTCACATCAGGATCTCAGGGTCCCAGAGGCAACTTGACTCCCAGGAACTCTGACACACCCAATCTCAGGATCACAGGATCCCGGAATCACAGGATCACAGAGACAGCTGAACTCTGAAGAGTTCTGACACAACCAAGATCACAGGAAAGACAGGCTCCAGTCAGATATAGCCAGAGCAGGTAGCACTGGAGATAACCAGATGATGGGAGGCAAGCATAAGGACAGAAGCAACAGAAACTAAAGGTTACTTGGCATCATCAGAGCAGCAAGTTCCCACCACAGCAAGTCCTGGAAACACCATCACACTGGAAAAGCAAGGTTCAGATCTAAAATCACTTCTCATGACCATGATAGAGAACTTTATATCAGCAAAGTGGCTGATATAAAATTAACTCAAACAAATCAGTAGCCTTCCTGTCCTCAAAGGATAAACAGGCTGAGAAAGAAATTAGGGAAGCAACACCCTTCACAATAATCATGAATACTATTATATACCTTGGTGTGACTCTAACCAAGCAAGTGAAAGATCTCTATGACAAGAACTTCAAGTCTCTGAAGAAAGAAATCCAAGAAGATCTCAGAAGATGGAAAGGTCTCCCATTCTCATAGATCGGCAGGATTAATAAAATAAAAATGATCATCTTGCCGAAAGCAATCTATAGATTCAATGCAATCTCCATCAAAATTCCAAATCAATTTTTCATAGAGTTAGAAAGAGCAATTTGAAAATTCATTTGGAATAACATAAATACCGGGATATTAAAAACTATTCTCAACAATAAAAGTAGTTCTGGGAGAATCACCATCCCTGACCTCAAGCTGTACTACAGAGCAATAGTGATAAAAAATTCATAGTACTGGTACAGTGACAGACAGGTAGATCAATGGAATAGAATCGAAGATCCAGAAATGAATCCACACACTTATGGTCACTTGATCTTTGATAAAGGAGCTAAAACCATCCAGTAGAAAAAAAGACAGCATTTTTTAACAAATGCTGCAGATTCAACTGGCAGTTATCAAGTAGAAGAATGTAAATTGATCCATTCTTATCACCTTGTACAAAGCTCAAATCTAAGTAGATAGAGAACCTCCACATAAAACCAGATACACTGACTCTAATAGAAGAGAGAGTGGGAAGAGCCTCGAACACATGGGCTTAAGGGAAATTTTCCTGAATAGAACACTAATGGCTTATACTCTAAGATCAAGAATTAACAAATGGGGCCTCATAAATTCCAAAGCTTCTGTAAGGCAAAATACACTGTCAATAGGACAAAATGGCAACCAACAGATTGGGAAAAGATCTTTACTAATCTTACATCCGATAGTGGGCTAATATCCAACATATATAAAAACCTCAAGAAGTTAGACTCCTGAGAATCAAATAACCCTATTTTAAAATGGTGTACAGAGCTAAGCAAAGAATTTTCAACTGCAGAGTATCTAATGGCCAAGAAGCACCTAAAGAAATGTTCAATATCTTTAGTCATCAGGGAAATGCAAATCAAAACAACCTTGAGATTCCACCTCACACTAGTCAGAACTGCTAAGATTAAAAACTCAGGTGATAGCAGATGCTGTCGAGGATGTGGAGAAAGTACGACCTGAGGACCCAGCTATACCACTCCTGGGCATATACCCAGAAGATGTTCCAACATGTAATAAGGAGCAGCCTCATTTAAAATAGCCAGAAGCTGGAAAGAATCCAGATGTACTTCAACAAAGGAATGGATTCAGAAAATGTGGTACATTTACACAATGGAGTACTACTCAGCTATTAAAAATGATGACTTCATGAAATTCTTAGGGAAATGAATAGAACTAGAAAATATCATCCTGAGGTAATCCAATCACAAAAGAACACACATGGTATGCACTCCGTGTTAAGTGGATATTAGCCCAAAAGCTCCAAATATCCAAGATACAATTCACAGACCACATGAAGCTCAAGAAGAAGGAAGACCAAAGTGTAAGTGCTTCAGTCTTTCTTAGAAGGAGAAACAAAATACTCACAGGAGCAAATATGGGGATAAAGTGTAGAGCAGAGACTGAAGGAAAGGCCATCCAGAGACTGTCCCACCTGGGGATTCATCCCATATACAGTTACCAAACCCAGACACTATTGTGGATGCCAAGAAGTGCTTGCTGAAAGGATCCTGATATGGCTGTCTCCTGAGAAGACCTGCCAGAGCCTGACAAATACAGAGGCGGACACTCTCAACCAACCATTGAACTGAGTGCAAGGTCCCCAGTAGAGGAGTTAAGAGAAAGGACTGAAAGAGCTGAAGGGGTTTGAAACCCCATTGGAAGAACAATACGAACCAACCAGACCCCTCAGAGCTCCCAGGCACTAAGCCATCAACCAAGGAGTACACATGGCTCCAGCTGCACATGTAGCAGAGGATGGAACCAATTTGTCAGGAACCAATGGGAAGAGATGGCCTTGGTCCTATGAAGGCTGGAAAGATGTCCCCATGTAGGGGAATCGATGGGAGGGGGATGTGGGAATGGGTGGGTGGGTGGGTGGAGGAATACCATCATAGAAGCAGGAGAAGGAGGGGGCATGGGGTAAATTGGGAACAGGAATGTTTGATATGCAAATAAAGAAAATATCCAATTAAAAAAAAAGACTATCCTAAGTTACATTTGTACTCATGAAAAAAACATGAAAATAAATAACTGTGAGGATCAGGCCAGCATGAAGGCTCTGGAGATAAAGGTGTTTTGCACAAACACTGTGTTATTTGTGCATCCTCATACAGATATGCTTCCATACCTACCTAACCCTACACACACAAACAGTAATAAATAAAAATGTTGAAATACTTTGAATAAGGTGGACAGTGATTGAGAAAGACACCTGACATCAACCTCTGACCTCCACAAGCATGTGCACACACACACACACACACACACACACACACACACACACGTGCACCCACCCCCACACACACATGCACAGTCACACACACATGTATACACACAGATACACACATATCACATGTATACCCCCACACACATGTCACATGTATACCCCCCACACACATATGCACTCGCACACATATACACACATATACATGTGTGCACCCACATACATATACATACACACACACGCGCACACACACACACACACACACACACACACACACATGTTTGCACCTACACACACACATATGCACCCACACACATACACATGTGTGCACCCACACACATACACACACACACACACATGCACCCACATACAAACACACAAACACATAATTTTCCAGTTGCCATTATACTCTCATGTATGCAACAGAGCAGAATAAGTTCTGACAAGGGTTACCTCCAGAGCCCCACCCACGTCAAAGCAGCTTTCACCTCACAGCACATCATGTTCCAAATGTTCCCTTCTAAGTGCTTTGCTTGCTGTTTAAATGCCAGTTTATCCAGGTCTTGCCAGCTTCCTCTTGAGGCTAGCACCATAGCATGGCCAGAATACAGGAGCACTGGTCCTTCTGCACTCTGACTTAGAGGACGTCTGCATGGGGACAGGTTGTTTACTCCCTATCTCGAAGGGCAGACATGCTTGTGAATGGTGACAAAGGATGCCACAGTGACATTGCCATTTTCACGACAGCGAGGAATGATGCCGCCCTGCCAATAAAAAGAGGCCCAGGAAAGGAGATTCCCCCTGCAGCTGCACCAAGCATTTGGCACAGGGCCAGAAGGGATCACCCACCCTGCATCTGCCATGGCCTCTCAAAGAAGACCATGTTCCAGACACGCACTGGAGCCTAGAGCAGAAGAACATTCCTATATATAGCACACTCCCAGTTTAGGTGTTTATGGGCTAGGGAGCGACTCAGTTGCATTTTCTAACCTTTATCTCTTGTTATAGAGACAGAAGCTTGTTAGCTGTAAGATCTAAAACACAGAAATAACCTGACCCCGCGATGGTCAGTCCTGTTACTATGGCAGCTTGGCGGGTCTTTATAGGTTACCATTCAAATCCTCAACTGGCAGAATATGGTGGGAGAAAATGCTATCTTTAGAAATTGAGGCATAACCTATATTAAAGAATATTTACTCAAGAAAAATAGAGGATGAAAAGAGAAAGAAAAATATTCATTGTTCATTCATTTACCCTAAACATGCAGAGGGCATTTTACTTAACTTCAGTCTGACACTTCACTTATTTTTGCAACATATTCATTGCTACCAGGATGGAGATGTTCTTGGGTGGGAACTGATCCTTTGCTGGAGGAGACACAAGTGGACAGAGACCACCTGGAAGATATCAAAAGTAAACAGTCAGAGACTGAAATGAGACCTAATCATTTGAAATTGAAGGCTGAGCTAACACCAGAGCTTATAAAATAATGATTATCCCAAGGATGCTGCCAGGAAGAGTTAGAAGAGAACTGAGGAGCCTGGTGCACATAGAGGACTCTGAGAGCCCTGAATCCAGGCAGCCGTGGAGATGTCCAAGTTAGCTGCCCTATATTGCCATAGATCTAGGAGACTGTACACCAATGGTTAGAGTTGCTCAAGAAGTCACCGGCGTGTGGGCCACTGCTCAGAGAGCACACCAAGGCTCCAGAGTATTACAGGCTGTTGTTGCTCTTGGACGCCCATCATAAGTAGATGGAAGGACCCTATTGCTGAAGACAGACACATTTCACTTGTAGCACACAGAGAAATCAAGCTGAATCTGACCTGACAACTCCCTCTCTGCTAGCTTACTTTCACAGTAGCAGAAGGCGCTGCCCGGGGAGGAAAATTCACTAACCGTCTCACACAGTGGAGAAGCCTGAGAGGTACAATACAGAACTATCAAGCCATGTGTGCCCATGAGTGCCATTGTGGTATGAGCATTATAGGAATAACTAACTGCTTAAGGGTTGGAGTCGAGGCCCACGCCACAGGAGGAAATTAATGCCTAATTCTGTAAACCTGGTCAAAAGCCTGTAGCATGTGCTCTGCTAAATGAGCATGATATCAAACTACCTTCTAAATATTTATGTTTATAGAGAAATATTAGTGCCATTCTCAACTTTGGTGAGTGGGTGGCAGTTAATATAGAGACTGAGAACAGGTGAGAATAGATTCAGCTATAAACAGAACATCATTTATCATGCTCACTCTGCTGGGCATTTTTATGTCAAGTTGACATAAACTAAAGTCATCTGAGAGGATGGAACCTCAATTAATAAAATGCTTCCATAAGGTCGGGCTATAGGCAAGCCTGTAGGGCTTTTAAATTAGTGATTGGTGGGTGTAATCTCTGGGCTGGTGGTCATGGTTCTATAAGAAAGCAAGTTGAGCAAGCCATGGGAGCAAACTAGTTAAACAGCATCGCTCCATGGGTTCTGTACGAACTCCTGCCTCCAAGATCCTGCCCTGTTTGCATTCCTGTCCAGACTTGCTTCAGTGATGTGGAAGTATAAACCCTTTCCTCCTCGAGTTGCTTTGGCCATGGTGTTTCATCACAGCAATGGTAAACCTAAGGCACACACCAAGTCCCAAAGGCACAGGGAGCATCATGAAAGAGGTGGAGAAATCACAGTGAGAGTTTGGGGCAGTGTTGTATTTCAAATGTGGCTTGGCTTTGGCTTTCATAAACACACAGCTGATGTGGTTACCTGTACAAGATGGTGCCCGTCAACATCCCAGGATGGATGCGGGAGGGGTTCATGAGGTCTCACCCCTAAGTGAGGAACCCTTGGCAGGAAATGACTTCTGAGGAAGAAAGAGTCATTTTATTTAGTGGTATAGCCACTAATACGTTGTCTGTGCTCCAGTAATTAGCCCACATCTGTGCTTATACTGGCAAGCACAGTTACAGTCAGTGAATCATTTTACGGGGGAAATTATGAATGTAGGAGCGTACTTATCGGAAAGAAAAAGGGGTCAGAGGGATATAAGAAAGGAAAGCAGGAAGTGAGTATTATCAAAATACATCAGATACATGTGTTAGGTTACCACAAATAAACAAAGATAATTTAAAAATGGAACTCATCTGTAGAGATTCTGATTTCATTACTTGGTCATAAGCTTAGAAACTGCTGGGCCACATGTGGAAGGTAGGTCACATGTGGGAAGTAGTTCACACGTGGAAGGTGGGCCACATGTGGGAAGTAGGTCACATGTGGAAGGTAGGCCACATGTGGAAGGTGGGCCATATATGGAAGGTAGGTCACACGTGGAAGGTAGGCCACATGTGGAAGGTGGGCCATATATGGAAGGTGGCTCACACATGGAAAAGCAATTGCACAGAGGACAGGAGTGTTTTCAGAGAAGGTAGCAATCAAGATGTAGCAAGCAGGCTCAGACTGGACATAGAGGATCAGGAGGAAAGGAGGAAGTAAACTCCAGCAGGCAAGGAAACTGGAGCAGCATTGCCTCCCTGGGACTGAGGCTTTCTCTGAAATCCCTTCTCCCCAGGCTATGCCATCCTTAGCGTGGAGACACTCTCTGGATGGCATCTGGGTTCTGTGGCACTAAGAGGGCTGAAGGCCATGTGTGGCTACAGGAAGGCCAGACCTGGAAAGGTACCTTTGCTAGACATCAGGCTGGTAAGGGACACATATAAAGACTTGTCAGACTCTACAGGGATTACAGCTGAGCCAGTGGGGCTGGCGATGTGTATACTCAAGTTCTGACTATGATTCCCAGCATGGCATAAAACGTGTATAGTAGTGCACGCCCGCAATCACAGCTCTCGGCCTGCAGAAATGAGAGAATCACAGATTCAGGGTCATTTGGGGCTACGTAATGGATCTGAGGCCAGCCTGAGCTACATGAGACGCTGTCTCAAGACAGAAAAAAAATGCAGAACATGTGGGATAAAGTTTCACGCAGGGGTGAAGAGAATAGGCCCTGTAGCTGGATTTGACCAGTGTTCTCCCTGTCTGGCTTGAGTAACTCTAGGTAAAAAAGTACTTGAAACTCAAATGCTTTTTCAGTAGCATGTATGCAATCCTCCTGCCCACCTCCTGGGACTTTGTGGGGATTAAATATAATAAGTACAGTGGCTGACAATTATTAGGTAGATGCTAGCTGGGATAGATTTGCTGCATTAAGGAGTTTCTTCTCTGCTCTCTCAATCCTGTCTTTATTAATCACCCTCTTCTCAAGAGCTCTTGGACTATTGACTTGTCCCCTCGGCGTGCGACACGCTGGCATCAGCCTGTGTTTTCACACTTCAGCCAACTTCACTTTCACACGAAGCTGCTGGAGAGGCTCGTCTCTCATCTCTCGTCTGACCTTTCACTCCTCTGACTCTGTCCTCATCACCACCCTGTGCCTTGAAATGCTTTTAAGTGGTTCTGTAGAATCTCACAGGACCCGTCAGCGTGTGCAAGCGGGTTGCGTGTTCTGTGGAGGGCTCTCTGCCACGCTTAGGACTCACCTACTTCCTACTGCTTACTTCCCTCTCCTTCTTCCCCACCCCACAGGGTCACCTGTTTTCTACTCGATAAGCGACCCAGACTTTGTCAATGCGCCTTTCTCAGCCTTTCTCAATGGCCCCTGCCATGTACTGTCCTGTCAGGCTCCTCATCTCTCGCTGTGCTTGCCACTAGCAGAGCCTGCTCTCAAGTGTGTCGGTTATGACAGTCCCCTAAGCTTCAGCATGGAAACTCCCTTGTCTGGAAGTCTCTCTGTCTCTCCAGGGTTCCCACATTCCTCAAGCTTAGTAAAGCTATTAAATCCCAACAAGCTTTCATGCCTACAGTGTTGACTATATTTGGTTGACTATATTTTCTGTCTTGCCACGGTTCCCGTATGGCCGCGTCTGAGTGGTTTTTACCATTGACAAAGTTGTCCATGTCAAAAATAAACCAGAACTGTTTAACGATATGCTTTCCCCCACAGTCCACTTCAAAGTTTCAGGGGATATATTAGTGGTACTCCCAGAGAATATGCCCACTCCTCACCATCTCTGTAGCCACCATGAGCTGGGGCAGTCTTCCTCCTCATCTTGATTCTGTTCCCTCTTACTGTTCACTGTGTGTAAGGATCTTCCTGGAGCTCCTTCAATGAGCCCTTAAGACATTCTGTGTAGCTGGTGGCAGCCTCCCCTGATCAGACATTCCCACAAACCCTCCAACACCACCTGGTGTCTTCTCCCTCCCTGGAGCTATGCTCTAATGTTATGGGTGTTTCCACTGCTGAAGTGGACCAGGTCCTTCTCCATTCACTGCATGCTCTCACTTGAATATTCTTCTACACGGAAGGCTCTTCACCCGCTCTGCATGATTGTATCATTCTCAGCCTTCAAGTGTTTTCAGTGGAACCTCTCATAGAGTAATCCACTCCAAATGCCCTGCCCACGGCCTACAATGTTTAATGCCAACGCAACCTTCCTCCATGTTATTAACAAGAACCTGTACTTATTTATCCAAAACACTAGAGTTGCTTTATTCTCCGTGTCCACCCTGACTGTCCCCTCATTAAGATCAAAGGTCCAAGGTTCCTTCTGCTTCACTTGTAGCCTGAACCCTCTGCTGTACTGGTCAAGATAAGCAGCCAAAAGGATAAAACTTAGTAAAACCTCAGAGATGTTCTGAGGCTGTTTATCACGGCTCGAACCCTTTAGCACACATGCTATGCCCACTCATCTGACCCCACATTCTCTGAACATCTGCTCATATGGTCTTATACCATAGCCTTATCAATCCCAGATATTTTCTCATTGAAAATCCTCTCTTGAGGTATTACTTCCTGGATATTCTCTCTGTATTTTATCTTCCTTGAGAACTTAGATGGCATCTCATCTGGGAGTTGTCTGTTTTTCAAGTTCTATAATTCCTCAGCTCACCCAGGGTGCTGCTCATAATCAGACACCTTCATAAAATATGGCCTAAGTGTCTCGTCTTTCTGAAACCATCTTCCCCTTTCCTTTGTGTTATACCAGTCACAAGGACATAATGTTTATCATTGTATCATCAGAATTGATGACCTTACCAATAAGTGCTACTCAGGAAAACATATCAAATTTTAATGAATGAATAAATGAATGAATGGGCATGTATTTCTCTGCAGGACTCTTGGAATAACTGTTTCAGGCTACTTGTTTTTGGTTTTTATACAGTCAATACGGTGATAATTTTAGACTAGAAATTCAATATGGCACACGGGGTGAATTAGCATGATGTAAGCTGTGGTACTAAGAATAAGCATAACGGTGTAATTATAGCTGGTATCAGATAAGTAGATGTGACAGGTGACTTTAAAAGGTTTTAGCTGCATCTTCACTAGTGATTGATTCTTGCTAATCTTGGACATTTTAATATTGTCGATTGATGTGTAACTTGGTGATGGTCCATTTCACTTGTGAGAGCCTCATTTCTGCAGACTGTTGTTGTTGTTGTTGTTTTTTCTCTAAGGGCATCATGAGTGTAGCTCTGCACATTAATTACCCTAGACAGCATCAGGGAACGGTCACTGGAAGATAATCTCCAAGGACTCCTAGAGTTGTGGGAAGACCAGCATGTACAGGTGACTGCAGTCCTTCTAGCCCAGAGAACGTTAGATTTTAGATATTTTGGTAAACTTTTCTTTAACAATTCCATAGGTATACTGCATTTTTTTTTCCAACTTTTATTAGATATTTTCTTCATTTACATTTCAAGTATTATCCAGAAAGTTCCCTATACCCTCCCCCCTCCTGGCCCTGCTCCCCTACCCACCCGCTCCCACTTCTTGGCCCTGGCGTTCCCCTGTACTGGGGCATATAAAGTCTGCATGACCAAGGGGCCTCTCTTCCAACTGATGGCCAACTAGGCCATCCTCTTCTATATATGCAGCTAGAGACATGAGCTCAGGGGGTACTAGTTAGTTCATGGTTATTCTTCCACCTATAGGGTTAAAGACCCCTTCAGCTCCTTGGGTACTTTCTCTAAGGTATACTGCATTCTTATCCTTGTCTCCTACACCCTCTTTTGTCCCCCTCCCATGCCTATATCCTCCACTTTCCTAAAAGTCTCCTTATTCACATTCATTTCTTCTCTTTTTGTGACTCAGGGACTTTAACCAGAGCCATCTGTGCTCCGACAGAAGAAGAACTTGTTGATAAGACCCTGTTATTAAAAACACACTCTCCCCGCTGCAAGGTAACTGAGAAATTAAGTCAGATATGAGCTGGAAGCCTCCTCCCTGCTTTCATACACCTGGAAGGTTTAAGCCACGAGAAGACAAAAGTCATCAGTTTCTTACACAGCGGAGAGCCCTACACTCTATAACTCCAATACATTTAAGATGGGCCCACTAGTGTAAGAGTGGCATGATTGTTGTGTGTGCAACCAAGCACTTTCTCATTGGATTTGAGGCCCATTTCATAAGAAGAAATTTATGTCTGTGCTGTAAACCAGGTTAAAAACCACATGCCCTAGATTTCAGGCCCTGGGGTAGGAAGGTGGGTGTGACTATTTGTGTATGCCTGGCCCAGGGAGTGACACTATTAAGAGGTGTGGCTTTGTTGGAGTAGGTGTGTCACTGTGGGTGTGGGCTTAAGACCTTCATGCTAGCTGCCTGGAAGTCAGCCTTCCACTAGCAGCCTTCAGATGAAGATGTAAAAATCTCAGCTCTGCCTGCATCACGCCTGCCTGAATCCTGCCATGTTCCTGCCTTGATGGTAATGGAATGAACCTCTGAACCTGTAAGCCATCCCCAATTAAATTATAAGACTTGCCTTAGTCATGATGTCTGTTCACAGCAGTAAAACCCTAAGATATGGCAGGGGTCGGGGGCTGGCGAGATGGCTCAGCGGTTAAGAGCACTGACTGCTCTTCTGGACTTCAAATTCCAGCAACCGCATGGTGGCTCACAACCACCATGTTGTGACACAGAGTCAGTCCACATTCTAAATACTTATGTGCATATCCATATATTAATGTATTCTTAGTCATTAGAGAAGCATCTTTGGCAATGAATGGCAGTGAATGCAGACTCATGGCTGTACAAGATGGCCAGATTAAGAGGAGACTGAATACTCTAGCTCAATCCTCTTGGCATATGTTCTGAAGTGTTAACAGCCCCATTATTATTGTTGGACATGAACAAAAGAACAAAACAGAAACCACTTTGGATCTAAAGCAAGATGGATCAGAATGATAAAATAAACAAAAACCTTTACATGTAGCCTACAACTTACCAATAGTTTTTGTACATGAATACTAAGATTGCACAAAATTAGAAGTATAGTAACTACTTTAAGATTGTACGATTACACTTCAACATTTCTTTCTCTCTTGCTCAAAATTGCTCAGCGTTCCAATGATATTCAAAGAAGCAAAATCTATTTTAAATGATTTGGGAGGTTTTAAGCAAAGATCTATATTTATAGATGGATTGTCTTTGGAAAGGTACCTGTAAGAGGTACTGAGGCACTCAGAGATTAGTAACTAGGAAAGGGCAGTATTGCCCCTAGATTGAAGGGGAAAAAAGGGAAGAAGCCCAAAGGGGAATCCACAGCAGCCACTGAAGCTATTGAGCCCCAAGTGACTTCCAGAAATGAGGCTCAGAACCAGGGTAGATGGCACTTCTTGGATTTAGTCCACAGACCATCAGTCTCTGGCCAGGTGGGAGTGAGGGAGACACAAATGAGCTATAACTAGTTATTCTGTAATACCCTTACACACACGCTTTCTTCAGAACCTTTCCCATTTCCAAGATGTTGCTTGCTGTCACGTGTTCTGCAGATTCATCTTTGAGAACCAGCAGCCTAGAAAGATGCAATTTAAACTGAAGGTCTCTCTAAAGTCCCCTCTATGATCTTTGTTATTCAGATTGTTTACAAAGACCAAGGGTCACCAATTACTTTGCCCCCGGAGCTAGATTGTGGAATGCCAGGAAATTGCTTTCAGTGATACTGCAAATTAAAAAGCAGAGTCACAGAACCTCCAAAGACATTGATTATCCAGCCTGCTGCTTCAAGAGTGAGGTCAGATGCCTTCCCCATTAGCTCTCCTATCTGTAAACTCAGCTGAACAGTTTCCTCTAGTTTGAGTAAAAAAAAAATACCCTTTGTTTTGGGAGTCATGAGTTGCCTTGATATCACGCTTCTGCTTTACTTAGAAAAGTATTGCTCTCTACATGCTCTACATGTATGATTATCCTGCCGTTTAGCAGAGTCTTCACTAGATCAGAACACGCTGAAGTATAAATGCATAATCTCTACACTAGATGGACATTTTAAGGTGGTGTTCCCATCCTACATGCGGCTCAGACACGGTTTCTCACTCCTAGTGCTTGAGTTTCTGTGTCCATCTTTCTGTGTGTCATGATCCACCTCACATTTATTCAGTTCCCTGGAACCTTACTGCTAATCTCTCCTAAGTTTTCTGCTACCACTGGGATTCTTTTCATTGTTGCAGAGACAGTTTTTCATTTGCTCAGATGTTTTCTGATGAGCTAGGTTTTTTGTTTTTTATTTTATTTTTGTTTTGTTTTGTTTTGTTTTGTTTTCTCCAGCCAGTTTTGTGCTCACTTTTTCTGCTTTCTTTCTGGTATTTAAATTTCTTAATATACATCACATGAACACTGTCTCGGTGTTCTTTCATCTGCAAACGTGATACTGCTTTATCTGAGATATTTCTAATTCTCCTAATTTTGATTTTAGTGGTATAGTGTTTCTCTAGAGAGTAGTGTTACTGGTTATTTGGATTGTATTGGGATCTAATTAGACTGGTTAAAGTTATTAACTTCTTAGATATTTGTCTATTTTTTAATCCTCATTTTCTCTTCACCTCCATGGTGTTGCATGCTTCTGCCACTTTGTCCGATATAAGCATGTAGCAACATCAGATCTTGGTATCAAGGAGACTTTAGCATGATCATGAGTTCCACAACATCAAGCATCATGCCGACATTCTCCTTTGCACACTCGGGAGGCAATCTGTGATGTTCAGCTTTATGTCTCAACTTGACTGGGACATGAACTGCCCAGATATTTGAGCCAACACAATTTGGGCTGTTTCTGTGTAGATCTTTCTTTCTTTCTTTCTTTCTTTCTCTCTTTCTTTCTTTCTTTCTTTCTTTCTTTCTTTCTTTGTTTCTTTCTTTCTTTCTTTCTTAAATCAATGGGCTGAACAAATAGACTATTCTCCTTAAGTTGGTGAGCCTTGTCTGCACAGTTGACAAGTTGAATAGAAAACTATATCCTTGAACTAGACGTAATTTTCTATTTTGTTCTGACTCTCTGGAAAATCCTGTCTAATACATCGCTTCAGATTCCTCACACTTTTAATCAAATTTTTTTTATCATCTGTCAATCTTCTCTAGTAGTCTCCCTGATTTCAATAATTCAGCAATTCCACCCTTTCAGATCCTTGGGACAAATTCATGCAGTCTTCCTCAGCATCTGCTTTTCTAGCTCTGTACTGCAACAGTTCTTCAGAGAAGCCCATTGGATCCAAAACATGAGCAGACACTCCCTGTGTGTCACCTCCTTGGCTCCTTCTCTGTCACCTTCGTCCTGTATCTCCTACAGTAGTCAACTGCCACATCTTGGCCACCAATTGTCTTTTGATATACAAATCAGATCGACCACCTTCTGCTTAGCAGCTTCCAGAGGATCCAGCCAGACCTTGATAATAGCAATAGACCTTTCAGACTGCTCAGAGAAGATCCACCATGATTTGCCCCAGCTGCCTCTCTGTCCTCTTCCACCCGTAGCCCTTCCTAGGCACATTTGGCAGCCATGTTGGTCTTCTTACTACTCCTGTGGTACCAGCCGCCTCACCTCAGGCCTTTGCACAAACACTCTTTTGTTTTCCTGGGTTCTTATCCTCCAGAGACCAGATACAGGCCCTCATATTTCTCTCAGGTTTGCATACCAGCACCCCTCTGTCAGAAAACCTAACCATCCTTCAGGAAACAGCAGCCCTCTCTTCCTAGGGCCATCTCACCTGCCTTAAGTTCTCCATTGCAGCGATCACGACTCACACGGAACCTCTTGTCTCCTGCACTGGAGTATCAACTCCATGACGGTAAAAAGCCAGTGTGGGATGTGTTTCCTGCTGATACTCTAGCATCAAGATCGAGCCTGAAACAAAACAGGGACTTAGGAAATGTTTGTTGGCTGCATTAACAAACATGTGCTGCTGACCAGTGAATACAAAAAAAAAAAAAAAGGAATAATTGTACATTTGTAAATACCACACTGTGAACAAGGGGAAAGAAACAGAAGGGAAGACTCATCCCTCCAGAGTGTGGTCCTCCCTTCTCCCGACTGGCCCACGAGGTGGTCCTCCCTTCTCCCGACTGGCCCACGAGGTGGTCCTCCCTTCTCCCGACTAGCCCACGCGGATGAAGGGAGCAGAGCTGACCAACATGATTTTCTGAGAGGCCTGTGAATATGGATGGAAACGGCAACACTCCAGATCTTTGAGGTGACAAATCAGCTTCTTTTCAGGGGAATCAAGGGATGTATCGCTTTGGAGAAGGGCATGGAATATCAGGGGTGAGCAAAGGTCACGGAAGCATTCCAGAATCTCCCGTTACTTGCCGAATGGGTTTCTTATCTGGAGAGAGGAAGCTGAACCTGCCATCACACCGAGGCTACAGGACATTCCTCAGGTAGAGGGTATGTATGGGGTTTCAAGTTCCCCCAACAAGGTCAGAGAAGGAGAAGCCCTGATGATAAGGGGAGTTCTGCATGTTTTGTGTGGAGCTGGGAAGGCTACCTGGACAACGTTAGCCTTCAACCTTAATACACCTAACCCTCAAGAGACTGGAGGCCCCAGGGAGTTTAGAGGTCAAGTGGAGTGAGGGGTGGGGACATCCACATGGAGACAGGTGGGTGGGGAGGAGGTATGGGATGTGGACCAGTCAGAGGGTGGATGGGGGGGGAATAAAATATGGACTGTAAAAAATAAATTAATTAATAAAAAATGTTTCTTAAAAATTAGCAGGACCAGCCGGGTGTGCCTTTTATCCCAGCACTCGGGAGGCAGATTTCTAAGTTCGAGGCCAGCCTGGTCTACAGAGTGAGTTCCAGGACAGCCAGGGCTACACAGAGAAACCCTGTCTCAAAAAACAAACAAACAAACAAAAAGAAACATTAACGGGGCCTAAGAAGGAAGCTCTAATCTTCTGTGAGCTGTTCTCCTTGTAGAATATAATGAGAATGATATAAACATAACAGGAAGCTCACAGCACAGTGACCATCAATTGAGCTTCTGGTTGGACAGTCCCGGAGTCACGTCCTGGGGCTGACCGTGCTGCTTACTTACAAGGTGAGAGCCCTTTGGCCAGCCACTCCACTTTCTGTAACTATGCACAGAAATGCCCATTTCCTAAAGTTAACGTGTGGCATGTCTGGCTAGAGTCTGGCAGACAGGAAAACTTGGAGCATAGTAACTTGATTTTAGATGAATGAAGACTGGTGGCATTCCAGCTGAGAGATGAAGAAATAGACATCATCAGACTCAGGACTCAATGGTCTCGTGCAACCAGCGGGATCTTCATCCAAATGTCCTAGCTCGCCGTAGATGGTGTCGAGAGGGTATGGTGTAGGCAAGGATGAAGGGATGGGCATATACTCCTGCTGCTGCATGGTAACACCGGATATACCAGAGGAGGCTGGCTTCTAACTTCAGCCCCTCCTCCCAGCCCCCTCCCCAAGGCAATGTTCTAGGAAGGTGCCTCTCCTCTGCTCTCTGTTATAAAGATTAAACATACTGCTGTATATAAAAAGCTTAAGACATTCTAACACTAACACTTAGTACTCCTGAAGACACTGTAAACATTCAACGCAGGGCCCAGAGGCCCCTGAACTGGAACTGACTTAAACACCTTATCTATGAGGGTTAGCTTTCATGACACCATAAGCAGGCTTCCAAAGGAGGGAGGCAACCTACAGTCCCACCCAGCTATGACATCTGCGAATGACAACCTATGACTACCACTTCACTAAATCAGCATAATCCTAAAGACGCTGTCAACGTTTGTCCTTCTGCCACAGACAAGTATAGTCCTCACTCCTCCTCAAGAGAAGGTCTCTTTTCAACACATAGAAACCGTTTCAGAAAAACACAACCAAGCAGTTTTGAATCTCAGTCCAAGTGGACAGACACATCTACACTACGACTCCTACATCTAAGACTCAGGAATCATTCCAGAGGAAAGGCTGGAGGGAATGTAAAGGCCAGATAAACAGAGATTTCACTGGGATATTGTGTCCTCTAGGGATTCCCAGAACTATACTCATAAAGTCTCACCGATGTGACTACCTAAATATAAGCTGAACAAGGGCAGCAATGCTAGACCTAGAGTGGACAGGGGTGGGGTCGGGTAAGGGGGTGCAGAACTCAGGGAGCCTCTATCCTACAAAAGGAGCTACAGGCAATATAAGTAAAGTTGAGAATAGGGCAAACCACATCAACTGGTTATTCAACACTAAATGGTCAGTCCTGAAAATATATGTGTACAAATAATATTATACAGACTGAACCTGCTAGATTTATGTATTTAGAAATATATAGCAACAATTAATGAAAAAAAAAAGTGGCCGTGAGCTTGAAAGAAAGCAAGAAGGATATAAAGGGCTCAGAAGGGAGACCGGAAAGGGTAAAAGATCCTATAATCTCAAAAAGATAAAAAGAAAATTTAATAAATAAATACAAATAAAGTTCAAAAAAGGGTGTGCTATCATGAGATAGGAACACTATTTCTTGACTATTTTCAGAATGTCTGGAGCTAAAGTAATAAAACTGGGGTAGACAAGAACACATTCTTAGAACGTTTCTATACATAGAGGCCACTAGAATCAGATCTTGCAACCAGAACAAAAGAGAATCCTAGTGTTTGTGTTTTGAGTCCCTCCATCAGTCAGTGTCTTTAATTGCAATTAAGAATGCCTACCCAGACTGCACAGAGCTGCTACTAATCCTAACAACTAAACTCATCATGTCTTCGGAATACACAAGGCCAAGTTTGAAGGCTGTTGTTTCAGAGGAACAGTGCACAGAGCAAGTGGCAGACTCTGCGGTTGCCATGGAGAACACACACAATTCACACCTGTGTGCTGGGCGGGCGGACCTCAGAAACCAGCACCTCCTCCACCTTTACTTCCTGGAAAACAGAAAGCATCCAACCGCTACGTCTGCAATTCTAAGCAATATCTTACTAGAGTCTAGGGTCATTCTTAAGGTGGAGGTTTATCAAACATCAAATCACACTAGACCTGTGAACAAGAATAGAAAAAAAAAGTCTTCCTCAGCTAAGACTCAGGATGAGGGCAATTACCCAGACAGACATCAAGAAGGGCATTTCTGGTATTCTCAGAGACCACACAAGTAAGTTTCTTCTGCTCATAGAAATTACAAAGCCAGGGTGAGAGAGTACGGACTAAGAACTTAGGAGACTTTGAAAAGTTGAGTTTGGGGTTTTGATTCCAGAGGAATTATCACCGGGATACGCCTGGCAGACATCTGGAACCAGGAACGACTTTCTGGGGACATCATATGAACATGAAGATTGATGTATGCAACTGGAAGCAGTTGCTTGCTAAACCCTCAAAAGTAGTTTCTGTACATTTGCTCTCGATGCTGGTTCTGGATATAGAATCAACTCAAACAAATCAATGGCCTTTCTCTATACAAAGGATGAACTGGCTGAGAAAGAGATCAGGGAAACATCACCCTTCACAATAGTCACTAACAGTATAAAATATCTTGGTGTGACTCTTACGAAGGAAGTGAAAGATTTGTATGACATGAACTTCAAGTCTCTGAAGAAAGAAATTGAGGAAGATCTCAGAAGATGGAAGGATCTCCCATGCTCATGGACTGGCAGAATCAATATAGTAAAAATGGCTATCTTGCCAAAAGCTATCTACAGATTCAACGCAATCCCCATCAAAATTCCAACTCAATTCTTCAAGGATCTAGAAAAGACAATTAGCAAGTTCATCTGGAATAACAAAAAACCTAGATTAGCAAAAACTCTTCTCAACAATAAAAGAACCTCTGGTGGAATCACCATGCCT
>CACVCL010030298.1:0-46203 GCA_902729485.2 Mus minutoides
TAAGCTGGCTGAGCTCTTCCAACAAGCCACCAAGATGATTAGAGCTCTTAATAATTAAAGCCAATTGCCAGGTCAAGACAGATGGGGAAATTACAACTTTTAGAGGATGCCCAGCACAGAAGAGACATCTCTTCCATTTGCCCTTACAAGTCCCTGGTCCTCCAGTTGAGTGTCAAAGCAGCTCCTCCATGGTCTCATCATAGAAGAAAACCTGCAGGAAGTAGGCAAGGCTGGAGGCTAAGTATCCATGTAAGTTCTGCAGAGTGATGCTATCTCAACCTACCCTTCAGTGAGTGGCCAGCCTCAGCTGAGAAAACATAGAGTCCATCAAGGGTTCGTGCAAATCACTAGGGAGAAACCACATGGGGAAACACAGATGGAGGTAGACTCATAAGAGACTAAGATTTGGATAGTACCACAAATGTAGGTTCTTTTAACAACAAGTGGCCAAAACCTGAGGGCCAATAGAGAATCAAGGGTTCAAACTGATGGGTTTGTGGACTTTGCATCACAAGAAGGAAAAGCCAGTCTAACTTACTATTGCCTGTTCCTCTCCTCCCAGCTTCTGAAGTAACCACCCACCTCGTTTGTGGAACCATGGCATATGTAAGAGTCATATGCACTGTGGAATGCATAGCCCCACAATTTAGAATGCAACAAGCTTCCCATCATCTCTTCACTCTCCCTTCAGGCCTCAGGAAAACCAACCCAAGGTTATGGTGTAGAGGAGTGGTAGGGTCTACAATGAAGACTCTGCACGGCACCTCAGCAGCCTGTAGGCAACTACCTAGTCCTTCTCTGTGCTTGTGAAAAGAATTAAAGAAAGCACTTACATGGGAAAAGAAAACATCCACCACTCATCTCTACAAGCAATAATTAAATAAGCTTCTGATAGTATACAGCAGACATTATAGTTTTGCAAAGATACTCAAAGCAGAATGGATTTGAAATTAACTTTAAGAAGCATGTATCAGAATTGTATAAGGAGAAAACAAGTCTAACTTAATGGAATTCAAATTCAATTTCATATCATACTTGTTGAAGGGCCTCCTTTGTGCCAGTGACTTCTTACATACAATGTCTTTGATGACACTTGTCTTTAACAGCCGGGAGCAAGGCACAGAGCAAGGACAAGCTCAGAAACTCAGAACCAGTCTTTCCAACTGCAAAGCATCTGTGAGAGATGCTGAGAAAGTGGAGAGAAACAGCATGGGAAAGAAAACAAACATGTTTTTTTAATAACTGCTATGTCTTTGCAATCAGAAGGAAGCTAAAACTAGTATTGAAAGCAGTACATTTGAGGTCACTCTTCTTTCAACAGAAATGCTGCCTGTCTCCATTGCCACAGAGCTCTGCTTGAAATGTTAATTGAATGTTTTTATGCCTAGAAAGCTGTGAATAATGGCAGGAAGGAGAGTAAATAATAATTCAAGGTCCCTTGTAGACCTCAGCTTCAAGTAAACAGAAACACCGTGGAGTGACAATTTCGGAGGTTCTGGTTTCTTTAAAAGCCACAGAAATGTTTTAAGAATGGATTTTCTGTTTCAGTCCCGGTGTGAGGATGTGGGACGGCTCTGCAGCAGCTGATATGATTTGTCTCCTCCCCAGCTGAGGCTTGGCATTGCCAGCTGCAGACAGTTTCTACAATTGCGTGGTGGTTGGAATTCTGGGGACTTTTCAGAGGGTATGTAACGAGAGGCAAGGCCCTGAGAGACAAGGTAGGCTGTTGTCTGGATGCTGCTGATTGCTTTCTGTTGCTTTTGGTCTCGGTTGTTAAGTAGCTGTGCACAAAGAAGAAAAAGGAAAAAATTAGATATCCTGATGGTAAAGCCCAAACTTGCCCCAAGGAACACCCCTAGTCAG
Organism: Mus minutoides; assembly: GCA_902729485.2. Lineage (NCBI taxonomy): Eukaryota > Metazoa > Chordata > Mammalia > Rodentia > Muridae > Mus > Mus minutoides. Next base: position 1,864 of record CACVCL010030298.1, read on the forward strand.
CAGGAAGTAGTCTAATGATAATGATGCCCTCTTTCCTTTCTTTCCCTTTTTCTCTCTGATCTAGTGTTAGGAAGTTGAAAGGGTGGAAGAAAGAAGTACCCACAAAATAGCAAAAAGTCTGGCTACAACACGGGGATTTCCAAGTAGAAAGTGACAAATTGAAGTTGTCTAGTGTTTTCATTAAGCATAACCCTGCAACACAGTGGTACTGGAAGGCAGGGGTGGGCAAAAGAGGAGCACTTCATCCTTTAAGAGAAGCACATCAACTTAATTTTTCTCTTATTGCTATAGTTACCATCTTTGACTGAGCAAAAAGGCTACAAAAAACAGGAGAGTTGCAACGAAGCAATGACTTCCCATCCTGCCAGGGGTTGACCTCCATCCTACCCAGGATAAGCCACATCTTGTCAAATGGATTTCATGGTGGGTGACAGAGGATTTTGTCACATGAAAAAGTGAAAAGAAAATATCTGCGGACATATAATCTCGTCCACACTCCACCACTAACAGCTGTGGGACCTTGGGCAGTGGCCACACTTCACCTGTCACAGGAAATGGAGTCCACAAGAGTTGGCTAGATAATGGAGATGTCGGGCTCTGAGGGTCACAGTCTCTGTCTTACTACTCAGATTTCATTGTAGCAGAGAAACAGCTCAGATATTACATACATCGGAAGGCCATGTTCCCAATAGAACTTCTCAGAAGCAGCCAAGTTTGCCAGAGGCTAAGCTTAGTGTTTCCTGAAGGAGAGAGTCTCAGATTTCTTTCCGCTCTAAAATTCTGGGAACCTTTAACTTTGAAAATGTATCAGGGCATATCAACCACATTTCCTGGATAAGTGTAGCTACCACCCCCTCATCAAAAAAGCCTTTCTGTACAGCAAATGGAGAACATCCTGAAAAACCACACTGGACACAATATGGAGGGGCTGGAGGGAGGAAAGTAAGGTAAGAAAGAGATGCAATACAATTTGGATGAAAACATATTTTAAAGTAGTGAGAGAGAGAGAGAGAGAGAGAGAGAGAGAGAGAGAGAGAAGAAAGCAAGCAAGAATGAACAAAGGAAGGAATGAAGGAAGGCAGAAAGATAGACAAACAGGCAGAGTAAACCTATCAAATGAGCTTTAACTACTCCTAAATCTCCTACAGATGGGTCCACAAAGGCTTCAGGGTAATATAGAATGCTTTGGCAATCTCTGGAGCTTATCAAGCACCCCACATCTGGCCAACACATTGCAATAGGAAATACTCAAGTCATCAGGAAAAAGGAATAACAAAATCATCATCATTTGTGGGAGATAATGACCATCTATATTCTAAAACTAAAAGAGATGGTGGGGAAAGTCCATTTTCAAAATAAGCAACATACAGGGGAACCAAGTAGTTCCTGTCTTGGCATTACATGATTGTCTGAGCTTCTATGGCTATATACATTCAGCCAATGGAAATGTGTTTGTGTTTGTGTTTGTGTGTATGTATTGACCTACAGATGCAACAAAGAACTTCTAATTAGATATATGTTATAAATATATGCCTTACATACAAATTATATTTTAAAATGTACAAGAAGGTAGAATTTGAAGTTTATGAAAGTATGAAATCTATGGGCATTATGAATGAAGGTAAGTAAAACTGAAAATGTCCTGCACATAAGTGTGGCCAAAGGTAAGAGGCTGGCAGTATTTAAGATCTGCAAGGCTATGGAACAAATTTCATGATCTATAGAAACACTGTGGAATATACTGTATGCTGTTCATTAATTCTGCACCTATAAATGTTTTTATCTGCAGTCATTCTGTTCCTTGGTAAACACCCAATAGAAAGCTTGCTTATGTGCCTCAGCTGATAACAGTCATAATAATCTAAAACAAGATACAACCCAAATGTCCATCAACCATAAAACTGACAGCTAATTATATACTTGTACAATACAGTAGCAGCTTATATGTAGCTGTGAAATTCCTTTCACATCATGCTATTTCAGGGCTGTCTTTGGTATGTTCATACTCTAGATCCACTCTCTACTTTCATTTGCTTAATTCTGCACCCACAGGATGACTACCACTGTCTTCTTCAAATGCGCTGGCTTTTGGTCAGTGACAGCCAACAAGGGAAAATCACAGGCTGGGCAATAACACATGCCCTAGTGTGCTTTCAATTACTGTGGTAAGGACTATGACTGAAAGTGACTTGTGGAAGAAATGGTTTATTTCTGCTTACAGTCCATCGTGTAGAGAACCCAAAGGCAGGAACCCAGAGGCAAGAAGTAGGCAGAAGCCATGAAGGCACTCTTACTGGCTTAAGCCTCATGGTTCATTCAGCTTAGTTTCTTATATAACACAGAACAATTTGCCCACAGGTGGCATTGCCCACATTGGGCTGGGCCCTCCAACATTAATCATTAACTAGTCATTAATCAAAATGTTCCACAGACTTGCCTATAGACCAATCTGATGGAAGCATTTTTGCAATTGAGGTTTCCTCTTCCCAGAGGGCTCTAGTTGTATCAGTCAGAGAAACAACAACAACAACAACAACAACAACAATAACAACAACAACAAAATCAAAAACAAAATAAATCCAACATTATAGTGGCCCTCTTCTGGCTCTGCCATCCACCATGCACATGGCGGGTCTCAAAGGCTCAGACCAGCTTCATTCCACCCCCGCCGCTGTTCTTGGTAGATGTCCCACAGTCATGGCATTGTGTTTCTACTGCAACTGAAGCCTCATCTTCAACAGTAACCCTTTGTAGCCACTCTAGGGGACTCTGACCTTGGATTTCAAGCTTTATCTTCTCTCCATGACTCTGTCATTCCTGGGATTCCCCATCAGTACAGCCAGTACCACCTAGAAGACTCTTACTAAGTTTGTCTGCCAGCATGAGATGCAACTGTGCCCACCTTTGTCTGCCAGCATGAGATGCAACTGTGCCCACCTTTGTCTGCCAGCATGAGAAGCAACTGTGCCCACCTTAGTCTGCCAGCATGAGATGCAACTGTGCCCACCTTTGTCTGCCAGCATGAGATGCAACTGTGCCCACCTTTGTCTGCCAGCATGAGAAGCAACTGTGGCCACCTTTGTCTGCCAGCATGAGAAGCAACTGTGGCCACCTTTGGACCACAGTTTCTGTGTGTTGAACCTGAGCAAATATTGGCAAACCCTTTCACCTCAGTGATGCTGGTCTTTTCTAATCTCAGCTGATTTCTCAGCTCCAGCTACCCAGAGTTGTCATTTAAAGCATCCCACAAATGGCTCCAAGAACGGTTTTGAAGGACACTCAAACTTCCTCTTGAAACTTCACACGTCAGGCCTCCATCATCACACTCAGCCTGTACTGAGCATCGCATGCTCTCAGCATGCTCTTCCAATTTCCCCAACAGTTCGTTAAGCTTGGAATTCAACAGCTTTTCCAGCCCAGAGTTCCAAAATCCTTCAGAAGCTTCCCCTAACAGCACAGCCTTGTTTGGAATAGCCAGTCTTTGATAACAATTTCTCATCTGGTTTCCTGTCTATTGCTGTGATAAACACCATGACCAAAAGCAACTTGGATAGCAAAGGGTTTATTTTGTCTTATCGTAGTCCATCATGTAAAGAAGTCAGGGCAGGAACTCAAGGCAGGGGCCTAGAATTAGGTATAGAGAACATGGGGGCACCACTTGCTCACTTGGCTTATCAGCTTGTTTTCGTGTATAACCCAGAACCTCCTTGTCAGGGGTTGTGCTGCCCAGAGAGCTGTCCCCACCCCCATCAATCATTAGTGAAGAAAATGCCACCAATGTGCACACAGGCCAATCTTGATTACCTTTGCAGAATGCTGCTGGTTGAGGCGACATTCCCTATGGCAGTCAGAGCAAGCTGACTCCACATAAACCTTTTCCCTCCTCTGGAGTCTTCAGGTGTGCATGGTAGTGAAGACTCTCCACGCTTCACTGTGGGTAGCCACGAAGTCCTCCATTATCCCTTCTTGATCCTTCATCTTGGTCTTTAATCTTTTAATCTTGCTCACAGCTTGTCTGTGATCCCTGTAAAATCCTCCCTTTGAATTTGCTACAGTTCTTCTGTCCTTGCCAGGAATCTGTTCTACACAAAGCCAGGCCCAGTGTTTACAAGCTACACACACACACACACACACACACACACACACACACACACACACGTGTGTGTGTGTGTGTGTGTGTTTGTATATGTTTATACATACACACACATACATATATAATTTGGGGGAATGCATGCAAAATTAAATAAAATACAAAGAAAAGGAAGAAATTATTTTGCAAATCAGGACAGTGGCATGGGGGTGATAGAGTACTTACTCTTTGGCAATAATCTCTCTGTATACCTAGATGGTAGGAAGTAATCTTTTGCTTTACAATATTCTCTAAGATGAACCTTTATGTCTTGGGCAACTTGGCTCATTTTGCTATTTTTAACTATCAAAATATCTCCAAAAATATAATATGAAGGGATTTTGTTTGATTGCTGCATCCCATTAAATGTGCTTCTGTTTTAAGAACATAGAGATCAGGTGCATAATTTAATCAACCACACAATTTGGAGAGAAAAAAAAAACTCAGAAATCAGGAACAACAGAATCCTTTCCCCTAATTGCATCAAGATGTTTCCAGGTTATTAGCCTTCCAGCCTCCAGTCGGTGTATCTGTGAGGCAGACTAGAAGAAAAAGCCAGAGAGACAGAACAGAAACTCCTAAGAAAGATGGACAGACACATCTTGAAAGGATGGTCAAAAAGGAGACAGAACCTGGCCTATTAAAAAATAACCCTCAGATCTACAAATCCCAATACTTGGAAGGATGAGGCAGGAGGATCTCATGATAGTTTACAAACACAGGACCTGAATTCAAATTCCAGACTCATATTTGAAAAAACAAACAGAGAGAGAGAGAGAGAGAGAGAGAGAGAGAGAGAGAGAGAGAGAGAGAGAGAGAGGAGAGGAGAGGAGAGGAGAGGAGAGGAGAGGAGAGGAGAGAGAACCAAGCCAAGCATGGTAGTGCACACTTGTATTGGGAGGCAGAGACAGAGGAATCAATCCACTAGGCTTGCCAGCCAGCCTTGCCTACCTATCCAGTTCCAGACGGAAGAGAAATTTGACTCAAAATCAGAGGACTTGCAGGACCACCTGACTCTTCAGAGCTGAGTGTTTCTGGTTTTATGAGCTGTCCTGCCCTCCATCTTGAAATGGTTGCTAAAAATATGATATATTGCTTATTTTATATTCTTGGTTGAAATAAAATTTAGTTGACTTTGGAACAAGAAGAATGGAATGACACCTGCATTGCCCTTTGCAAATCTGTGCCCACATCCCCCATCTGTGCACTCACACACAAACACACATATATTTAAAAAAATTGTTTTGAAAAACAGAGATGGCAGAAGAGGAACCAGAAATACACAGAAACCAAGCCAGTTTTAGTATTGCTAAGGCAACCATATCCAACATCTGGACTCAATCATTAGCAGAGTGGTGATTTCATTTATACTCTTGTAGCTCCTAACATCCTGACAATGCTTATGAATCCTCAGTAAAAATGAAGAAGCAATAAATAACAAAATGTCTGTTTGTCAAAAACTATACAAGAAGCTTGTAAAAAAAAGAAAAAGGAGGGTGTTAACTGAATCTAACTTATATTAAGTGTTTCCTGAAAGTCAGATGCATGTTCAAATTAAACGTAAAATACAAGATACTAAGAGAAATAAGTACAAGACCAAAGGATGGATATGGCATGTTTTGTGTAGCCTCTGAAATGATTTGTTGGGCAACTGTGTGATCTACCATGTGGAATTACAAAGCATAGCCAAGCTCCACTAGCTGTGTGAATTCACATCATACAAATGGATTATAGAAATTATGCACTTGGACAGGAAGTGGCATTCAAGTGCTATTGTGTGTAGCCTAATGAGCCAAGAAACAAAAGGACATAAAACTCAGATGAGAACCCAATCTCAAAAATTGCCCATTAGCCTAGAAACACATTATGAAGTTAACAAAACAGCCCAGAATAGAAACGATTCATTGTTGTCAAAAAGATGATTCAGGATATCTTAGTATGTTCATTGAGAAAGCCTGTTGTGTGTGCTTAGTGGCTTTTTTTTTTTTTTTTTAATCTAGGGTATCCCAGGAAGAAGCATTTTGTTGCATGTAAATGTCTAGTCACATTTCCTTGGTGATTTTAAAAATATAAAATTGAATCCTGGATTTTGAAATTCATCCTAACATTGAATTTCTTTTTTTTAAATGTTAATTTTTATTAGATATTTTCTTCATTTACATTTCAAATGCTATCCTGAAATCCCCTAAACCCTCCCCCCACCATGCTCCCCAACCCACCCACTCCTGCTTCCTGGCCCTGGCATTCCCCTGTACTGGGGCATATGATCTTTGCAAGACCAAGGGGCCTCTCCTCCCATTGATGGCTGACTAGGCCATCCTCTGCTACATATGCAGCTAGAGGCACAGTTCTGTGGGGTACTGGTTAGTTCATATTGTTGATCCTTCTATAGGATTGCTGATACCTTTAGCTCCTTGGGTACCTTCTCTAGCTCCTTCTTTAGGAGCCCTGTGTTCTATCCAATAGATGACTGTGAGCATCCACTTCTGTATTTTCCAGGCACTGGCATGGCCTCACAAGAGAGAGCTATATCAGGGTCCTGTCAGCAAAATCTTGCTGGCATATGCAATAGTGTCTTGTTTTGGTGGCTGTTGTTGAAGTTCTTATCATACAGATCTCTCACTTCCTTAGTTAGAGTCACCCCCAGGTATTTTATATTTTTTGTGACTATCAGGCAGGGTGTTGTTTCCCTAATTTCTTTCTCATGCTGTTTATCCTTTGTGTAGAGAAAGGCCACTGATTTGTTTGAGTTATTTTATATCCAGCTATTTCACTAAAGCTGTTTATCAGGTTTAGGAGTTCTCTGGTGGAATTTTTAGGGTCACTTATATATACTATCATATCATCTTCAAATAGTGATATTTTGACTTCTTCCTTTCCAATTTGTATCCCCTTGATATCCTTTTGTTGTCTAATTGCTCTGGCTAGGACTTCAAGTACTTTATTGAATGGGTAGGGAGAAACTGGGTAGCCTTGTCTAGTCCCTGATTTTAGTGGGCAAGTTTCTCTCTATTTAGTTTAATGTTGGCTACTGGTTTGCTGTATATCGCTTTTCTGATGTTTAGGTATGGGCCTTGAATTCCTGATCTTTCCAAGAATTTTATCATGAAAGGGTGTTATATTTTGGCAAATGCTTTCTCAGCATCTAACAAGATGATCATGTGGTTTTTGTCTTTGAGTTTGTTTATATAGTGGATTACATTGATGGATTTGTGTATATTATTAAACCATCCCTGCATCCCTGGGATGAAGCCTACTTGATCATGATGAATGATCATTTTGATGTGTTCTTGGATTTGGTTTGTGAGGATTTCATTGAGTATTTTTGCATCGATATTTATAAGGAAAATTGGTCTGAAGTTCTCTTTCTTTGTTGGGTCTTTATGTGGTTTAGGTATCAGAGTAATTGTGGCTTCATAGAATGAATTGGGTAGAGTACCTTCTGTTTCTATTGTGTGGAATAGTTTGAGGAGAATTGGAATTAGGTCTTCTTTGAAGGTCTGATAGAACTCTGCACTAAACCCACCTGATCCTGGGCCTTTTTTGGTTGAGAGACTATTAATGACTGCTTTTATTTCTTTAGGGGATATGGGACTGTTTAGATTGTTAATCTGATCCTGATTTAACTTTGGTACCTGGTCTCTTTCTAGAAAATTGTCCATTTCATCCAAGTTTTCCAGTTTTTTGAGTATAGCCTTTTGTAGTGGGATCTGATGATGTTTTGGATTTCCTCAGGATCTGTTGTTATGTCTCCCTTTTTATTTCTGATTTTGTTAATACTGTCCCTGTGCCCTTTAGTTAGTCTGGCTAAGGGTTTATCTATCTTGTTGATTTTCTGAAAGAACCAGCTCCTGGTTTGGTTGATTCTTTGAATAATTATTTTTGTTTCCACTTGGTTGTTTTCAGCCCTGAGTTTGATTATTTTCTGCTGTCTACTCCTCTTGGTTGAATTTGCTTCCTTTTGATCTAGAGCTTTTAGGTGTGCAGTCAGGCTGCTAGTGTATGCTCTCTCTAGTTTCTTTTTGGAGGCACTCAGAGATATGAATTTTCCTCTTAGGAATGCTTTCATTGTGTCCCATAAGTTTGGATATGTTGTGGCTTTATCTTCATTAAACTCTAAAAAGTCTTTAATCTCTTTCTCTATTTCTTTCTTGACCAAGTTATCATAGAGTAGAGTGTTGTTCAGTTTCCACGTGAATGTTAGCTTTCTATTATTTATGCTGTTATTGAAGATCAGCCTTAGTCCATGGTGATCTGATAGGATGCATGGGATAATTTCAATATTTTTTTATCTGTTGAGGCCTGTTTTGTGACCGATTATATGGTCAGTTTTGGAGAAGGTCCCATGAAGTGCTGAGAATAAGGTATATCCTTTTGTTTTAGGATAAAATGTTATGTAGATATCTGTTAAGTCCATTGTTTCAAAACTTCTGTTAGTTTCAATGTGTCTGTGGTTTTTTTTTTTTCTGTTTCCGGGATCTGTTCATTGATGACAGTGGGGTGTTGAAGTCTCCCACTATTATTGTGTGAGGTGCAATGTGTCCTTTGATCTTTACTATAGTTTCTTTAAGGAATGTGGATGCCCTTGCAGTTGGTGCATAGATATTCAGAATTGAGAGTTCATCTTGGAATATTTTACCTTTGGTGTGTATGAAATGCCCCTCCTTGTCTTTTTTGATAACTTTTGGCTGGAAGTCGATTTTATTCACTATTAGAATGGCTACTCCAGCTTGTTTCTTCAGATCATTTGCTTGGAAAATTGTTTTCTAACCTTTCACTTGAGGTAGTGTCTGTCTTTGTCCCTGATGTTGATTTCCTGTTTGCAGCAAAATGTTGAGTCCTGTTTGTGTAGCCAGTCTGTTAGTCTATGCCTTTTTATTGGGAAATTGAGTCCATTGTTATTAAGAGATATTAAGGAAAAGCGAATGTTACTTCCTGTTATTTTTGTTGTTAGAGTTGTGATTCTGTTCTTGCAGCTACCTTCTTTTAGGTTTGTTGAAGGATTACTTTCTTGCTTTCTCTAGGGAGTAATTTCCCTCCTTATGTTGGAGTTTCCCCTTTAATATCTTTTGAAGGGCTGTATTTGTGGAAAGATATTGTGTGAATTTGTTTTTTGTCATGGGATACTTTCATTTCTCCATCTATGGTAATTGAGAGGTTTGCTGGGTATATTAGCGTGGGCTGGCATTTGTGTTCTCTTGGGGTCTGTATACTCTCTGTCCAGGATCTTCTGGCTTTCGTGGTCTCTGGTGAGAAGTCTGGTGTAATTCTACCTTTATATGTTACTTGACCTTTTTCCCTTACTGCTTTTAATATTCTATCTTTATTCAGTGCATTTGCTGTTTTGATTATTATGTGTCAGGAGGAATTTCTTTTCTGGTCCAGTCTACTTGGAGTTCTTGTATGTTCATCTCTTTCTTTAGGTTAGGGAAGTTTTCTTCTATAATTTTGTTGAAGATATTCACTGGCCCTTAAAATTGAAAATCTTCATTCTCATCTACTCCTATTATCCTTAGGTTTGGTCTTCTCATTGTGTCCTGGACTTCCTGGATGTTTTGAGTTAGGATCTTTTTGCATTTTTCATTTTGCATTTTCTTTGATTGTTGTGTCCATGTTTTCAATGGAATCTTCTGCACCTGAGATTCTCTCTCCCATCTCTGGTATTCTGTTGCTGATGCTCGCATCTATAATTCCTTATTTCTTTCCTAGGATTTCTATTTCCAGAGTTGGCTCCTTTGGTTTTATTATTCTTACTTCCATTTTTAGATATTTGTTGGTTTTATTCAATTCCATCACCTGTTTGGTTGTGTTTTCTTGTAATTCTTTAAGGGATTTTTGTGTTTTCTCTTTAAGGTCTTATACCTTTTAAGCAGTGTTTTCTTGTAATTCTTTGAGGTTTTTTTGTGCTTCCACGTTAACGACTTCTACCTGTTTAGCAGTGTTCTCATGTGAGTTAGCAGTGTTCTTTAAGTGAGTTACTAATGCCCTTCTTAAAATCCTCTACCAGCATCATGAGATATGATTTAAAATCTGAATCTTGCTTTTTGGGTGTGTTGGGGTATTCAACACTAGCTGTGGTGTGCCTACTGGGTTCTGATGATGCTGAGTGGTCTTGGATTCTGTTAGTAAGATACTTTCATTTGCCTTTTGCCACCTGGAAATCTTTAGTATTAGCTGTTATAGATGTCTCTGGCTGGAGCTTGTTCCTCCTGTGATTCTGTTATTGTCTGTCAGCACTCCTGGGACTCCAACTCTCTCCTGAGTCTCAGTGGTCAGAGCACTTTCTGCAGGCAAGCAGGGAAGGTGCACAGAGGTCTGGAGCTCAGATTCACTTCTTGGGTGAAGATTAAGGCCAGAAGGAACCCTGTCCAAGAAGCTCTGTTGCTTCTATGGCCCATGTGCTCTCCTTTGCGGACTGATCTCTGAGAGACCAGGGATACACAATGGTGTTCTCACCTGAGTCCTAGGGTCAGAGCCCTCCCTGGAGGCCGACTGTCCTTTGGTGGGGAAGCTGCCTAGAGGTCTGGGTCTCATCTCTGCCTCTGGGCTGAGGATGAAGGCCCAAAGGGACCTTGTCCAAGAAGCTCTGTTGGTTCTTAGGTCCACATGCTCTCCTGCATGGACTGGTCTCTGAGAGACTCAGGATACAAGATGGTGTTCTCACCTTAGTCCCAGGGTCAGAGCTCTCTCTGAAGGCTAACTTTCCTCAGTGAGCCTAAGATCCTGGATGTGCTAGGGTGCCTGTGGTGTGGAGAGTCCTCTGGGGACCATGGGAACATCTGCCAAGTTTGTGCCCATGGTGGTACAGGGCTGGCACCAATCGGAACAAACCCCAGCCACTGAATGGATGGGTTTCCTGTGTCCCTGTTCATGCTGGCCCAAGCCCGTCTGGGTTGTTTTGGAACAGATGTTGTGTTCCACTCACCAGTGATCCCAAGAACCTGGATGTGCTAGGGCACCTGTGGTATGGAGAGTCCTCTTGGGACCTTGAGACCATCCACAGAGTTTGTGCCCAAGGTAGCATGGCTTAATTTTTCTTTTTTCTTTTTCTTTAATGCCTGACATTCTCTTCCATCTCTTGTATTCTGATAGTGTAGCTTCTCTCTGTAGTTCCTACTCAAATTCCTAAATTTTTCACTTCCAGGATTCCCTCAGTTATTGTTTTCTTTATTGATTCAATTTCCAATTTCATGCCTTGAACAGTTTTATTTATTTCCTTATACTGTTCCTTTGTGTTTTCCTGGATTTCTTTAAGTGGTTTATTTATTTATTTCTTCTTTAGGGACTGCTGTCACATTCATAAGGTCTTCTTTAAAGTATTTTGCTTGTGCTTCAGCTATGTTGGAATATCTAGGATCTGCTGTGGTAGGATAGATGGTCTCTAGTGGGATACTAGGATTAATTGAGGGAAGGATGGCTGGAGGAGAAGGTCTTTGTAATCTATTGAATGGAGACAGGGTCAGAGAGCAAAGAGAGAAGACAGCAGATTTCCTGCTACAGAGCTAGGGATGAGATTTGGGGGATTGGATCTCAGGAATTTTAGGAGAGATGTGGGCTTACCTTTAGCCTACTTGTTGTGCTAGGAAAGCAGCCCTTGGATTAGCAGGAATGCCTACTGGAGTTGGACAAAGCAATAAGTCGGGAGGGTGTTGGCAGGCATGGTCTATGGGATCCACAAGAGATGTGGGCAGTGGGAAAAGAAGGCTGCAGCTGGTGCTGTGTTGCAGTGCTCAGGTCAAAACTACCAGATCTGGGTCTCAGGACACAGACTGAGAGGAGGAGTTCTCTAGGGAGTCTAGTTTTTTGGCAGGTTTGGCTTGTGGTTTATGTAGGATATATTTCTGACCAGACATATAAATGTACCTCATTTAAAAAAATTCTTATATACTTTTTCACTGTCCATTATTTAGTTATCCATTTATCAATAGAGAACACTCAGGTTATTTCTAATTATTCCATGCCAGATAATATTTTTACAAACCCCCATATTTGCTTTAGACTTTGTGTAAATATTATTTTAAGACAGACTTTCAAAAATTAAAAAGAAGGATTTCACCTTGTATTGACAAAGTGTGATCTTTAAGCCCTTACTGATTATTGGGAAACTATCTAAGAGAATAGAATCTCTGGCTTGGTTGGAGACCATATATTCCAAGAGTGTCCCAATAGAATAACAATTGACTTCTGATGGAGAAGTCTGAAAGCCAGAAGGCCCTGGATAGATGCCAGACCAGATTACTATACCTAGCAAAACTATCAACAGAGAAAGAAAAACATTTTATGATAAAAACATTTTAAAGCAATTTCTGTCCACCAATACAGCCCTACAGAAAACACTAGAAGGAAACCCTCAGTCTAGAAAGAGTTTTAAACACACCCAGGAACACAAGTAATACATAATCCCAGAAGTCTTCATCAAAAGGGGGCATACCATAACAACAACAACAATAATAATTTTCAGTACTAGTCGTCTCTATTCCCCAATGAAAAGATACAGACTAACAACTTGGGTTATTAAACAGAATTAATCTTTTTGTGGCATCCAAGAAGCATATCTCACCATCAGGGATAGACATCTCTACGGGTAAAAGAATGGAAAAGGTATTTCAGGCAAATGGATCCAAGAGTCAAGCAGGTGTAGTCATTTTAATATCTAAAAAGATAGAACTCAAACTAAAACTACTAAGAAGAGATAAGGAGCATAGTACATACTCATCAAAGTAAAAATACACTAAGAGGAGGTTGCAATTTTAAAGATGTATGGACCAAACAAAAAGGTATCCAAGTTCATAAAAGAAATGCTACAACATCTAAGATTATATATTAACCCTCACACTGTGATAGTGGGTGATTTTAGTAACTCACTCACCAATAGAAACATCATCTAGATCCCACTTTCACCAATAGACAGGTTGTCTGGACAAAAACTGGAAATCTGGAGTTAAGTAACATAAATCAAATAGACATAACATCTACGTACATTTACAGAACATTTCTCCCCTAAACTAAAGAATACATTTTCTATTCAGAGTCTCATGGAACTTAAAAAATATAAGAAATATAGGAAAGTTTGAATCAAATTCTGCATCACATCTGACAAACATGGATTAAAGCTCATATAAAACAAATGATAACACAGGATGATGAGTGTGTGGGGAAATGAGGAATTTTATTGATTGTTTGTGGGGGTGAAAACTTATATAGCCCCTATGGAAATCAATGTAAAGTTTCTGTAACAAGCTGAACATTGATCTACTACAACTCCAGTAACATCATTGGAGCATGTATACCCAAAGGACTATAGTCTTACCACAGAGCTACTTGCTCATTTGTCTTCATTGACTTATGATACCCAGAAAATGGAAGCATCCTAGATGTCCATCAACTAATATAGATGGTGAAAACATGGTCCTAAAAACAGACTGTTATTTAGGTGTTAAAAAACCCCCCAAATTATAAAATTTTCAGGAAAATGGAAGGAGACCACCCTGAGTGAGGCAACCCAGACTCAAAAAGACAAACATATTTTCTTTTATATGTGGGTGTTAGCTTTTATGCTTTAGATATGTTTATTTTAATTAGTTTTGGTAGCAAGGAAGGTGTAGAGTGGATGAGGGAATCATGCAAGAAAGGGGGAAATAAAATACAGTGTTAGAAAGGGAAAAGGAGGATCCTCGAGTGTGTGTGTGTGGGGTAAATGAAGTGGGGGATGGGAGAGCAAAGTAAAGGCAGACTAAAGGGATGGACAACTAACTCTAAAGGTCTTTTTTGTTGTTGTTGAAAAAAATGTAAACCTATTACTGTAGAAGCTTCCTAAAATATATACACATGAAAAAAATTTAAAAGGAGTCTCCATATAATGCTGGAGACAATAACCCTATTAGACATCATATGCTATCACATAAAACCCTCATTACAAACAATATGTTGCATATTGTTGAGTTGTTGACCAAAGGGGCCCTAAACTCCTAGATCTCCTAAACATTACAGGTGATTGTCAAGGCTGTTAATTACTCTCCACAACATGACAGTAAGGCCGTATTGCTGAAGACACTACTTACTTGTGTCACCAAATATGGAGAAATTGAGCTCTTATCCACCTAGAAGTTTCAGCCCTACTGATTAGTGTTCATGGTGCCAGAAGTTCTTTATACTACTGGAGAAGAAAAGTAATCAGATATCTCACCTTGCTATAAACCCTGTGACCTTCAATAGCAACTTGTTTCCAAGATATACAAGTTATGGAAGCAACCAACCACTTTCTGATCAGATTTAAGTCCACTCCATGATATGGAACCTATGACTTGACAATTTTAATAGAGCCAAGAACCTGAGACTAGGTAGGTCATGGGTTTTAGGGGAAAGCCTACTACTATTCTGATAAAGGAACATAATAATAAAATGACTCCTAAGGACAGAGTGCTGTATCCACAGATTGGAGCATCATCCATTCCTCATCAGAGAAGCATCTTGCAGTGGATGATAATTAGCTTCTGTGCTCATGGCTAAGAGCTATGGGGAAGAGGATGCAAACATATTCTAAGTAGTGGTGGATGGCTCCAAGGAAAGAGCTTCCTCTCAGTGCAACAGGGCTGATGTACATATGAACTCCCAGAGACTGTGACAGCATGCAGAAGATCTGCACAAGTTCAAACCACATAATTTCCCAGCCCAGAGAAGAGAAAGTGAGCACGGAGATTGACCCTTGACCAAGAAGCTCTCTATAATTAATACCTGCTTGCAAAGGAAAAAAAAATCAGTTTTCTTCAATGGGGTATCATTCTAGGATAAGTCTCATGCCAAGGGATAGCTATTTGGTCAACATAAAACATGTCTTTTGGTGAGATTTTTGTTTTGTTTTTCTATTTTTGTTTTATTGGTTTTGATTTATTTTAATTAATTAATCACTATCCCAAAACACTGCTCTCCCCTTCTACCCTCATAAAGTCCCTCCCCCACTTCCCTTCCCTCTCCTCTGAGAGGATGGGACCCCCTCAGCACCCCTAACTCTGGCACGTCAAGTCTCTGCCAGATTAATCACATCCTTCCTCACTGAGGCCAGAAAAAGTAGCCATGAAGACAGAGCTGCCTGTTTGCTACATATGTGCCTAGGGCCTTGTTCCAGCTCCCGAATGTTCTCTGAATGTTCTGAATGTTGGTGGTTCAGACTCTGAGGTCTCTATACACAGGGGTCTATGTTGGTCTACTCTGTTGGTCTTCCTGTGGGGTTCTCCTCCTCTTCAGGGCCTTCAATCTTTCCCCGAGCTCTGAACTCCAAGTTTTCAACCTCTGTGTAATGTTTGGGTACAGGTATCTGCATCTGTTTCAGTCAGCTCCTGGGTAGAGCCTCTCAGAGGACAGTTAAGAACACGAAGTTGGATGGGTAGGAAAGTGCTCAGGATCTGGGAGGATCTGAAGGAAAGGACAGAATATGATCAAAATATCCTGCATAAAATGGAAGTAAATAGAAATAAAAAAGAAAAAACCTATTATAGACATGAAGATAAACAAAAATCAGCTTTGTACTCTCTTTCATTTTTATACTTCATCTTTCCTCATCACCCAACATCACCTTCTCTTGGTGATTCTTTCTAAGTTTTAGAGTATGATCTACACATGTAGGGAAGGAGGTTTTTAGTTTTGAGTTTGGGTTTCCTCACTTCAGATAATACCTTTCAAATATATATGTTTGTTTGAAATTTTCGTGAATTCTTTCTTTTTCCTTAACAGAGAAATACTATTCCATTTTGTCTATGTGCCACACTGCCATGGTGTATTTTTTTGTTGGTGGTTATCCAGGCTTGTTTTCATTTTCTTGCTAACAAAACTAGAGCTATGATTAATCCACAGACATACAAGTATCTTAGTGGTAGGAGAGGTAGTTCTTTGGGTCAGGAATGAAAGAGTCGGTCATATGGTAGCTCTATTTTTAATTTTTCAAGGAACTCTAAACTGATTTCCATAATGGCTGTATTAATTTGAACTCACAGTATCAATGAATAAGGATTTTTTTTCTATCCACACCCTATCCAGCATTTATTGTCAGATATATTGATGGTAGCCATTTGGAAAGTAGTTTTGATCTGCATTCATTTTAGATCATGCTTCTTTTAAAATATGTATTTTTATTAATTCTTTGAGGATTTCATACATTTTCCTACATACATATTATACCCACCCCCTCATTCCTCCTTCTAACTTCTCACCCCACCTCCTCCCAACTTCATGTCCCCCATTTTTTAAAGTCCAATTTGTGCTGTCTTTATACACACAGATGTGGATCAGCTTCTAGAGGTATGGGCTGCCACATCCCTGCATGACTTGGGTCCTGGAATAAGGGAATAAGGGTTGTGAGAGAATAAAAAGAGGGCAGATATGCAGACATAGGTGCAAAAAAATCTGGGGTTAGATTGGGCTTTTAGATTGAGAAGCCACAGCATTTAAAAAGCACCGAGTGTTTATTTTATACAGCTGACCAAGAAGCCTTGGCTTATAGTAAATAACTGAACAAAGAAGCTGGGTTCATAATATGCAGCTGAACAAGGAGGCTGGGCTTAACAGTATATAGCTGATCAAGGAGGCAGGTTTAGCTAATCTCTGTAGGAGCAGTTTCTGTAGAACAGTGTTCAAGCTATTAAGATCTTGTGTTGGGTGAGGCTATGATCTCCCTTTTCTGCCCTCACTGTCACATTTTTAGTCAGAGGAAGACTTTGCTGTCTTAGCCCCATATGGAAAAGTCTTTGCTATTCCCGTGGGTGGAAAGTGTTGGGGTCATTGACAAGACCATGATTATGTCAAGAAATACACATTCATTCAAGACTTATTTGCTTCCTTTAGTGGGCAATCTACAAGAGGTGACATTCTTAAAGAAAGCCGATGCTCCCTACCAGAAGCCATGAACTATCAATAGCTTCCTGGCTAAAAGTGGGGCATCCTTTCTCCTTCATGCTAGAATATTGACTGGTTTAACCTTGTGGCTGGTTTTGTGCAGGCAACCCCAACTGGTAAGAGTCCATGAGTACAGAGGTCCTGTCATGTCCAGAGAGATTGCTTTGGTCCTCCGTGACTTCTGGCTCATCTTCTGGGATAGTCCCTGAGCTTTGTAGGGAGGGAGTGGGTATGATGTAAATATCTTGTCTGTAGCTAAGCATTTCACAGGCACCTATTGTCTGCCCTTTGATCAGGCAGAGCACTCCACCAAGGAATATAGAATTAAGATGCCATATCTTCCTAGGATACAGTAGTACCAAATTAAATCTTAAAATATGTATAATTACCTATAGGTAATAACAAATAATTTATTGTTTAAAAGTACAAGTCAGGGAAGTTCAAAGAAACACAGTTCTTGTAATTGCTTGTTTTAACTCCAAGTAATCAAGATGCATAGTATGTTTTGCTAGCGATGTTCAAACATTTATTGTCCTGTATCTTATTACTTACGATCCAGGGAAACAATGATGTGTTCTGTGTCATAATTTGCAAGTCACTCATGTCTGCAATATTGAGAATCAATAAAGCTCTGTTAGCTTTTGATATACACCAAACACAGTGCTCAGTACTACTCTCACTTACACTTCAAATTTATGTGAAGCTTGCAAAGTGGTCAAGATCGCATTGCATTCTTTGTGGGTCATCTGCACCTCAGATGGATTAAATAATTGCCTACATTGTCACAGGCATAGCAGGAATCAACAACAAATCTATTTGTCTCTTCTCACTTATGTTTAATCCCTAACATTACTTATATAGCCTATTTCTTCCATTGGGGTTCCCTGTGTAATGCACAGGGTTGGGAGTATTGGTTGCAGGTCCAGACAACACCTAATTTATCTCAAGGATGGCTGAATTCTTCATTCCAAAATAGTTTAAAATAGAAAGTTTTTATCTGTGTTTGATTTTTGATCTCCCTGGAGATAACCCATAATTGCTCCAGCATGCAATTCTTAGCTCTTCCCTGATTGGTCAGGTTGTCCGAAGTGAGCTCTCATACCTATGAGGTGCATTTGCTCATCCACTGGCGGTACAAAATCCTGTCAATCATTCTTACCTCAGGGAAATTGAGATTTTAGCTTTGGAAAATTACTCTCCTATGGAAGGATTAAATAACATGCAACCGAAAAAAGTACGTTAACATCCTGTCTTTCTGTGGACGAGTTTCTGGATATGTGGATTATTGATTTAGGCTTTTAAATTATGTGAATAATCTTCCACATAGTTCATGTTATGACTATGCGACTGCATGGCCATAACTACTTCCTCCTATCACAAATTATAGTATTATCGTTGATTGTGAAGGTGTATTAGAGCAAATGAACTAACAGGTCAAGAGCATAATGTTTAAGTCCACAATTCGGTCACTCTGTGATTTTTCGACTTTGGGTACTTGTGTTTGTGGTGGGAATTGGTGGTGGTCGAAGGGGCCTGATGAGCCCTGCATGATCTTGATGGCAATTTGGCAGCTGCTTTGAAAAGCCACTGGGTGCATGAGGTGCTGAGTCTATGAGGCAGTTGTTACTTCTTCTTTCCAGTCCTGCAAACTCCTATTTAACTCCTATTAACTCTTCTGTTACCAAGACAACACGCACTGAGCAGCTCTACCTGCCTCATACATGCAATCACGAGATAGAGTGCAAAATCCTGCCCATCATTCTTACCTAGCAAAAACAAATTGTAGCTTTGGAAAAATTATTGTTCTTTAGAAGGATTAAGTGAGGTGCAGCTGCTAAAACTACTTAACATTGTGACTTACTTTAGAGGAGTTCCGGAAATGAGGGTCTTTTCAGATCTACTTAAGTCCAAATATTACTTTTGCCCAGACGTTGAAGGACAGCATCCATAGAGTTATTTTCTTGTATCTGTTGATGATAACTCTCAAAGCTCCTGGGTATGGATGCAGTTAGGGCTACTTTTCCGTACAGGTTTGCAGTTTGGGCTTATTTGGATTTTTTTTTTAATTTTCCCACTAGCTTTGTTGACAGATTGTGGTGATATAAATAGAAACCACTTTCATTGACATGACGTGACCTTCCTTCTCAAACCTGGCTCTTTTCCCAGTGTCAATGGATGGGGCTGTCATCTGCTTGGTGGCTTATGCCAGAAGCCTTGAAGCTATTTCAATACCTCCCCTTCTCTCTGGCTATATGCAATCCATCACCTAAGCCCATTAAGCTCTGAAGTAGTCACTCATATGGCCTTGCTTGTATCATCTTACCGCCTCTTCTAATCAATACTCTCCATAGTGTAGCCAGAGTGATATTCTCAAGAGCTACCTGTTCACATGTGAATTAATCTCACAAATATGTCTAGTGCCTGTGATGGATGTGGAAGGCATATAGCAGACAGATATGAAAACGGGAAACACTGTTGTCAGTCTCCTTCCTTGTCTAATTCTCTTCCACTTTATGTTAAAACACTGGTAGATTATTGATGCTCTGTGGTTAAAAGGTTTCCAGTGCTTTTCAAAATTTATCCCTATAGTTTCATTTCATCTCATCCTTCATTTCTCACCACTTCGCCTTCATTGTTTCTGACCTTTTAGTGCTCCATCTGGTCTACTAGCTCAGGCCTTTTGCCTGTATTGTAATGTAGGCTAGGGATGGTTTTAAACTCTGAGCTTCTTTATCATTAGGAATATGGTTGGCTTTTATGACATGTTGTGGTCAGAAATATGGTCATGCCAGGTCCCAGATACTTTTATTAAAGCATATAGAAGGTACTGCTTCTCTCTTTGCTAGGAATAGATCACCTTTTCTGAAGTAAAGCCTTCAAGAGGCTGTGAAGTCAGAGTCAATGTGCTGGCCATCTCCAAAGGAGATACAGAAGTCACATGGCCACAATCCTTCAGATCCAAGTACTGGTCTTCTCTTAATGGTATCACTAGAATGTCTCAAAAGAGGACCGATTCTTTTTCCTGCTCAGTAACTGTCACTTCACAAGCAATCCAGATAAGCCAAGCTTATCTCAGCATCTTGGTATATGGGTGCAGTTTAGCCAACCTGAGATATGAATAGAGAATGTTACTCTTTGTACTAACTTTACTTCTTATTTATACTCTCTGTGAGTCAAAGTTTTTTTTTTTTTGTTTTTTTTTTGTTTGTTTGGTTTTTGGTAAAATATTGAGTTTTTAAAACAATGACATTTTTTTCTTTTATTGGATATTTTCTTTATTATTTACATTTCAAATGTTTTATCCCCTTTCCAGGTCTTCCCTCCAGAAACCTCCTATCCCATCCCCTTTCCACTGCCTCTATGAGGGTGCTCCCCCACCCACCCACCCAGCTACCCACCCACTCACTCCCACCTTCCCTACACTGGGGCATTGAAACTCCTTAGGCCCAAGGATTGCTTCTCTCACTGATACTCAACAAGGCCATCCTCTGACATATATGTGGCAGGAGCCATGGGTTCCTCCATGTGTATTCTTTGAGTTTTAAAAAATGTTTCCTTTCTTAATTCAAGCAGATAGTATGGATCATTAAACTATATCTAGGAAAGCCATGTTTAGACAATTCTTGTACCATTTTTTGAAAAACACAGACCTATAGCATTGGGCAGAATTTTAAAAACAAAATGGGGTTGTACAGTTTCTTCTTGCACTAGATATCTAAGATAAGGCAGGGCTCAGGTCTCCTCAATACATTGAAGAATATGCTTGTTTTGCATGTAATTTTAAAAACACGCTTGCTCTTTCTTGTGAGCTCTCCCCGAATTTCCAACTATGCTCTGTGAACAGCCGCCACCATGTTGCCAGCTGGCATTTTCCCCAGAGCACTGCCCCTTTCCTTTGGCTGGCTAAGCAGTCAACAACCACCCTTCTCGAAAACGCTAGGAGCTGTTGTTCACATGTGACCAGCTGCTTCCACCACCCACCAACGCCCGCCCCACGGCTGTGCCCTTTCTTCTGCCCACCTGAGTCACCATGGATGGAAAACGCCAGACAATCTTAATATTTTAAAACCAGCCAGATAACACAACCCACTGGGTATGAAATCTATTGTCCAAAACTCATCAGCTATTTCATATAAGAATCTTCTGGCAAAGGAGACCACCATGGGTTCTAACAGCACCCAGGCCTACATGGTGTCCATGCTCCTCTCTCCAAAGCCTAGCTGAAAAGGCCATTTCTCTATTTTGACTCTTTTTCTCTTCCTCCTGGGACCCAGAAATCCTGCCTCTATATCTTTGCCTAGCAATTGGCTTTTGCCGTCTTTATTGACATATCAGCTCCTCCCCCTACACATGCTCCATGGGGTATCAGACCTGATGGTTTCCCAGAGCACTCTGGAATCCACTGCAGAACCTTCCATATTTTGTCTGGAACTAAAGAAGCAGGAGGACAATGACAGTATCTCATGGGTAAGATGTGACTTAGATATGACCATTGTTGTGGGGTGGGCAGTGGCAAGAGAAGCCTTATTAACGTTGGTGACAGAGTTATTAGAGAACATATGCGTGGGGAAGCAGCAGTAACTAGTCCATTTACAGTTGGGATTCAGCTTGTAGGTAAAACTGCAATGAATGATAGAAAAGTGTGTGTATACCCCAGTGATGTGGAGGATAGTGGTTAGGCTTGGCTAGAACCGGCTTTGCTATCTACTGACTGAGAAACTTGGATACCACAGTCAGTAATAGTAGCTGTTGTCTCATATGTGAAATAGGGCAGCAGTTGCAGTCCCTTCAAGTTTGCTGTGTGAATCAAAGTCCCTTTAGTGCACACCAAGTCAGAAACCATCCTTCCTGACTCCACTGTCCATGGGAAAGTTGCTTTAGGGAATTTCAAATGGAACCTGATGCCTGGGTCTGGTAATATAGAAAAGGTACAAACAGATCCTTGTAGATTGATCGATTACAGAGCCTCTTATGTAACAGGAGAACAGTTCAATTGTGTTCTACATTTGGACTCAAAGCTAGCATAGCCTGGTGTATGACTTACAAGCATTTGCTTTTGGTTTAGATTCAGGCCATGTCAAACGTTTAAAGTGCACAAAACTACCTGGCTGGCTTGGCTCTGTCTTAGTGACAGGTTCCCAGCTCAAGGACCACATTTGGGTAGCCAGAGGCTAGATTCTGATGGAAGAAACATGTGAGTGGAAGTGCTGAGAGAAGCTGGGATAGGTTAGCAGAGAACCTGTTGTTTTTCCCTAGAGAGCTTACACATCAGATCTGACATGGTCTATTACGCTCTGACAAGTATTTTCAAATGCAGTTTCCTCTGGAGGCTGGGCTGAGTGGATGACCTGTGGCGGTTTGTTACCCTATCATTCTGTGATCAGATTATAAACCACTGTGTGGTCTGATTCTCAGTTCTGTGAGTCCTCACACACCCACAAGGTACATAGTATTCTTTTATATTGATATATAAATTTTGATGCAACAGAATTTGTTTCCAGTTCTCTATTGATTGATTATTACTTATTTGGCTATTAGTATATTAATTGTCTTGGTGGAAGTCACAATACTATGGTATTTTTCTTTGTGATGTAATTTGACAAAATTTGTCATCAAAACTTTACTCCACACCATTAAATAAAATACAATTTTAGATGTAAAATACCAAGACATATAAAATATTTAGGTACATACATATTTTTAGCATTGTAATTGACGCAGGGGTGAAATGTCCAAAGAACAGAAGGGTATTGATGATAGAAGAATAGAATGGGGTAGGAGGACAGATGCTAAAGAATAAATCTCTTTCTTTTCTTGGAGTTTTCAGATCATGCTGGAAAGCCCATTCACGTGTGTGAAGTCATTGGTGAACAATGTAAGGTAATACAGGATTGCCCAGCTGCTCTCAAACTCCTGTCAGTTTCAGAATCACCGGAGACACAAGGCCAATGAAGTCTCCAGCTGAGTTTCTGATGTCAGACCCAGACCACTGATGTGGACAAGCCTTGGTTGCTTATTTATGTGACCACTGAATCTAGGAGAGAGGCAGAATAGAGGGAGAACAAGAGAGTAAGAGCAAGCTCCGCATCCACTGAGAAGATGCCAGCCAAGGAGAGATGTGCTGTGAGTGCCAAGAAAGGAGAACAATACAGAAAGATTCCCAAGGCAGTGTTGTCAACTAACACTGTGACTGTATGATTCATGAGACTGTATGGGTTGAGTAGATATAGAAACAGGTTGGGGTAAGACATACCACTCCAGGGAATTGTGTGAGTAAGATGTGGAAAGAAGAAGCCCAACTTCTTGGGAAAACAAAAATCCCAGCACTGAGAAGGATGAGTGGACAGGAAGCCCCACCCCTAACCAAGAAGCTAACTGCAATTTATGCCTTCTGGGAAAGGGGAAATCAGTTTTCTCCAGTAGAGGGTCACTGCGTATATCAACCACATTCCATAGCAGGGTCCATGCTCAGGAGGAGTTGGTCAACACAAAACAGACTTCATGTTTTTTGGTATGTGCATTTATTTTTGTAATTTTTGTGCTACAGTGTGTATGTGTGTGTGTGTGTGTGTGTGTGTGTGTGTGTGTGTGTGTATGCGTGCGAGGGGAGGTCAAGACAGGGTTTCTCTGTGTAGCTCTGGCTGTCCTGATTGGCAGACTCTGTAGACTAGGTTGGTTCCAAACTCAGAGATCTGTCTGCCTTCTGTGTTCTGAAATTAAAGGTATGAATGACCTTGACCATCTATTTTTTTGAGTTTTGTTTTAAGTATCAAATTTTCTATAACATTTCTCTCTTTCCTCCCTCTAAAGTTTAGAGCCTAGACTTTCCCATATACTCCTTGATTCTCTCCTTTAAATTCATGGCCACTTTGGTTGCTAATTGTTATTAACATGCATATATTTGTATATACATATATATTCCTAAATATAACTTGTAGAGCTCATATAGTATTACTTATATGTGTTTTGAGGGATGACTGTTACAGGACAGCCAGTGGAGGAAGACAAACTCCCAGCTTTCTTCAGTTACCCATTTTTTTGTGTATGGTTGAGACCTCATGGGCTTTCCTTTGTCAAGTTTAGCATATTCACTTGGTCTCATTCTAAGGAACATCAGAAGAGTTGGGAAGGGGAAAGAATATGATCAAAATACATTATATATTAAAAAGCAAAAAATAAAGACTGTCACCCACTTGGAAAGCTGTTTGGTCTTATAAATTTTGGTGCATAGGTGCCTGGGAAGATGATTCAGTGGGTAAATGCTTGCCACACAATTATGAGAACCTGACTGCAGACCAGAGTCCATGTAAAACAAGTCACTAGTCATCTGAAACCCCAGGACTCTGGTAGCAGGATGGGAGGTGGAAACAGGGGAATCCTTAGAAACTCAGGCCAGTTACCCTTGGATACACTGAAGAGAACAAGGGATCTTATCTCAATCAAACTTGAAAGCAAGAACCAATACATGAAGTTGTTCTCTGACCTCTACACATGTGCCATGACATCATCATACTAACATAGACACAGGCACACACAGGGAGGAGGAAAAGGAGGAGGTGAGGGAGGGGGAGAGGGAAGGGGATACAGCAGATTAGAGATTTTATTTAATGCTTCTAACAAGGTGGAATTCACTAAAATATCAAAAAAAAGGAAAAACCTAATTATGTAAATATGCAAATAAGTAGTGGGAGAAGCAGTAAGGGAGGCAGGTCAAACAGTGAAGGGCGTGGTGTGGTGCTCACAGGCATGGAATTCATCCCTTCTTTTATGTTACGGAAGGACAGGATACAACTTGCAAGTTAGAAAGATTGCTGTCTTTTTGTGAAGTAGAGAAGTAGGTTAATGCGCTACTGATGCTACTTAGACAAGACAGAAGACAATTCTGAACCAAGGCTATGAGAGTGATAAAGACTGGGCACTAAAGAGTTAATGGGCCTGGTGTGAGAGCTCAGGGCTCTCATGTCAAACAGATCTACATTCAAAGGTTTTCCATGTTAAAATTTGCCCCTAGATGAATTTTATGCCTTGGCCCAGAACCTCTCCAGAGCTATTTCTTCATATTTGAAATAATCATGACAACATTCTTAGAACACAGATTTATAACATAATTTCAGTCCTCTGTGGCTGGGCAATGACTAGAGGCAGTTTTTGTGTCACAACTGGAGGGCTACATAATGTTACTTGCATCTGATGGGTAGAAGTCAAGGATTTAGCTAAAAACTCTGTCATGCACAGGGTAGTCCCCACAAGAAAAAGAATCTGGCACAAACTGTCAATGGTGCCAAGTTCAGGAAACTGCACTAAATATTCTGTCATAGATGATGTGGAAACAAAGTAAGAAGAAAACAATGGGGTTGGATTTCGATGGTATGGCTAAAGACTGGATGGAGCTAATGAATGAATGATTGGGGTGAAAGGGAAGGGAGGGAAGATGGAGAGAGAGAGAGAGAAGTTGAGTGGGGCTAAGGAGGCAAGAGTGGGGATCCTGTAGGTGAGAAGACATTGGGGTTAGGGATTCCAGTGGTGAGCTGCTCTGTTGCTGGCCTCAATGCACATGGCATTGCAGGTGGAGTCTGTCTGGGATCCTATAGCTATAATTGAAGGCTTATCATTGTTAAGGCTCAAGGTTTCCCAGAGAGTTGGGTGAGGGGTCCAGAAGAGGACAGTAATCCACTTCCCTCCCATTCTTCTCTTCACACACAGCAAGGTTGCTTCTGTGCAGTTTATTTTCCAACTACCTTAAGGGAAAGAACAATTGCTAATCTAACTAGAAGTCAAGACTCTCACTGAGCTGTGTTTGAATCAAGGGATCGAACCACAAACCAAGACATTTCCCACTTCCTGTTTCAGTGGGAATGTGGCTAATCTGGCCCATGATTCTTCAGTTTTGTGTGCCTGGTTAGTGAAGGCCTCTGGAATCAGGCCCTGGATAAAGTGTCTTCATTCTGATTGGTTTTTATTTTTTGTGTTTTATCCTATATTTGCTATCAAATTTGATTCTCAATTAAGCTTCATCCACACGGTCAACCTTTGGGGACTTCCATCTGAAATTCCATTCCCAAGGCCTCTCAGTTCTCATCCTGATTCTCAGAAGGAAACACATCTCTCTTAACTATCTCAAATGCTTACAAAGGCATGGCAGGCAAGAATTCTTACACTATTCTAATTATATAATCAAGCCTCTAGCCATTGATCCCTGTCAAAGTTAGTATTCATTACCCAGTTGTCTTGCTGTGCGTATGAGTCTAACACCAGTAGAGAACTTTCTATAGACTTTAGAAAGTTTATGTCACATGCAAACAACTTCTTGGTCACATGGTTGCAGTGTCTTTAGGAATTAATCTGACTTTTTATCAGAGAAAAGGCAAGAAAAAGATGGAAGAATAAACATAGATGTTACATTATGCTTCTGCAAGTATCAGCCAAATGACTCCTTTCAATTTCTTTAGCAATATAGACATTCCTGTCCTATCAGTAACCATGCAAACAATTCTGGCAAAGTGTTGTTACATTTTCAGGATGTACTAGTTGCTTTCCATTATAGAAATCAGAGCAGTGAACATTTTTAGACAGTGAAATGAATTGGTGAGATTTCAATGAGTTCCAAATCTTGGGAGAAAATCCTTAATATCTCTTTTATCCAATAACAAAAAGCCATGTCTGTATTTATTTGAGAATTTAAAGGAAAGAAAAAGGCTTTTGGAGAAAATGTATTGAGCTTTTGCTTACTTATATAAGAATAAATGAGCACTGGCTACTGGGTATGAGTTGTTTGGTCATTATGAAGGCACAAAGCCTTTACACAATGTTTAAACATATTCAGTAGTGATGATTAATTTATGAATGAATTCAAATTAAAACTCCAAGAACACTGAATGACTGACAATTTTTTTCTATGCACAGTGTAAAAAACAAATAACATCTTTAAAATTTATTTTATTTGTTTATATTCTACCCATTGCCCCTTCCTGGTCCTCCTCCGATATTTCCTCATTTTGTTCTTCCTCTCCCTTGCCTCTAAGAGGGTGCTCTCTCCCAACCAGTTCCTGGGCCCTCAAATCTCCTGAGGATTAAGCACATCTTCTCCCACTGAGGCCAGACCAGGCAGTTCTCTGCTATCTATGTGCTAGGGGCTTTGGATTAGCCCATGTTATGCTGCCTGGTTGGTGACTCAGTCTCTGGGAGCTCCTTGGGGTCTTTGTACTCCATTTTTAAATTGGAGGTTTTTTGGAGGTTAATGTAAGTTTTTTTTTTTTTTTTTTTTTTTGATATTAGCCCTCTCCTGAATGTAAGCTTAGTGAAGATGTTTTCCCCAGTCTGTAGGTTGTCTACTTGTCTTATTGACAAGCAGGATAGATTGTAGGTCACGGGTTTTGGAACTGAGTTGGCAGCCATGTTTCTCTTTAGGTAGCCTACAGAGTGCCTTCCCACAAGAAGACCAGAACATAGGTGTGAGTATTCCATGTAGGTACCAGCTCAGCATCTCCATGTTCAGTGAGTTCTGTGGACATTGTCCTTGACTATGGGACACCACCATCAGTTTGCAGATAGCAACCTTTTGTCTTAGCAACAGCCTGGGTTGCTTGGGGATTTCCATGGGATCCATTTGGTTAACAACTCAATTGAATGCAACCTTGTTCTGCCTCTGGAAGCTTCACCTGGCTATAAGAGATGGCTAGTTGAGACTCTGTAGGAAAAGAGGAAGACTTTGAAAGAACATTCATCAGAGAGAACAAAATCTAAAATATTATAAAGACATATGCATATGTGTGTATAAAACATTTACATACAGTATGTTTACAAAACAGTACAAGTTTTAGATATAAAATAGAACGGCTTAGTTGCTCAGCAAGCTTGAAATATAAAATATAGAATTTAATAATGTATTTCATAATATTTCATTTTAAAAGATTTAATACCCTAATAGGAAGCTGACTTTCTATAAGAGTATAAGAGCATACATTTTAAAGGTTATTTTATAATTATGATAAAATATGTGCCTCAAAATGTGTTTTTGGAATAGATGTCATGTTGAAAAATGGGAGGAAACTAAGGTAATAAAGAAATACATTTTTGAGGAGAAAAACCCAATTTCTTCAAATTAGGCAAACACGAACTTATATTTGGATGTGTAAGAAGAGATAGTAAAATATGTTTAAGAAGCAATAGTCTGTACATAAACCTTACACAGTAGGACAGGTACCTCATGGCTTCACTAAGGTGCACCATCAACTTCAAGATGTAAGTTGAAAGTATTTTTAGTTTTAAAAATCAAAAGATAGAGGAGAGCAACAAATATGGGTATGACTTACAAGGTACAGTGGAGGTTTGCCAAAGTTTGACTAAATTTGTGATATATGGTTCACAGACTGATAAAATTTGGGTACAAAGAAAATGTTAACTCTTTAATTTTACTTATTTCTGACCTTTTGATTTTAAAGGTGTATATTCATGATTTGTGGTGTTGCTTTACATACCCAATGTTATATGTGGCATATGCCCTCCATATCACTATCCCTTTGTCTTACTCCATGCCCACCTGACACTAATTACCATACTGCCCCCCTGGATAGTTTCATGTCTCCATTCACATTATGTATACAGATACAACCTTATGTATCCATATAAAATCTAGAAACCATGCATGAGACAAATATATACCTTATTTGCCTTTCTGAGACTGGCTCAATTCTTATTACTGTCTCTAGTTGCATCTCTATGGAGTCTCAACTGGCCATCTCTTGTAGCCAGGTGAGGCTTCCAAAGGCACAAGACAAGATTGCATTCAATCGACTTGTTGGCCAAGGGGTCCCATGCAAATCCTCAAATAACATAGGCTGTTGCTAAGGCAGAAAGGGTGTTCTTGTACTTTGAACACCACATTGGAAAGAAGGTGTTGTGGGTAGGGGAGTGGAAAGCCCTGTTTCATTCTTAATTTTAACTGGTTAGTTTCCAGTTCTCCATTTTGGATGATGTTGGCTGTGGCTTTGTACTGGGAATTGGAGACTGCATGTCAAAAGCACTTAAAATCTCTGCTTGATACTGAGGCTTTAAAAAGAAAAGCCATGGTCTTTATTTTGCTGAGGAATGTTCTTTCTAGTTCTACTCTCTCAAGAACTTTTTATCATGAAGCTATGTTGGATTTTGTCAAAGGCTTTTCCTTCACCTATTGAGATAATCTTGTCATTTTTGTCTTTAATCCTATTTATGTGGTTAATTACATTTACTGACTCACAGGTGTTGAACTATCCCTGTCTCTCTGGGATAAGACTAACTTGATCATCATGGATGATCTTTTTGATATATGCCTCTATTTGATTTTCACATATTTTATTAAATATTATCCAATCCGTGTATATGAACATGTACATGAAAGTATGCAGGTATATGTATGAACACATGTGAATATATATCAATATTTTAGTTAAATTTATTTTTGGAGAGTCTTGCTACCAAACACAATATCTCAAAGCCTACCTCAAGTATCTTGTGATATGGTTAGACCATTTATGTGCATACTGCAACTGACCTACCTTGTTTATCTTCTGCTAGCATCACAGTTGGCAATGCCCACTGCTCCACTTCTATTCAGTGATGTCCACTGGAGTTTGTAGAGCTTTAATGACATTAGAAAAAGCTTGTAAACTGTTATGCTATGACCTATTTGTTGCTGGCCATATGTGACCTCATGCTGCCATGTTCAAAGAGAGGACACATTTTGCAGCTGTAGGGTAGAGTTCTACCCCTGCAATACACCAGCAATGTGACACTCCAGAGACACCTCTGTGAATAGAGGCCTAGGATGCCTTCAGCTCTGTAGTACTGGGAATTGGAGACTGCATGTAAAAAGCACTTAAAACCATCTCTGCTTGATACTGAGGCTTTAAAAAGAAAAGCCATGGACTATTTATACTTTCATCTCATAATGAAATGTTATCTACAGGCATCGGGCTGTGTCCTTGTATTACTGCTCCACAAAAGTAAAAAATTACTTTTGTGGTTAGATACAGAATTATTTGTCTTCTTTTTCTTGCTATGTATAACCACTGATCTCATCCAATAGACAGCTGTGCATGCTGGTTTTTAAATACAAGAAAGTCATAATGCTCTATTAAATAAGGTCATAGCTTTTAGAGCTTGTTGGTGGCTCATTGCCACAAAAGTTTCTCTCTGAAAAAGTGTGTGTGTGTGTGTGTGTGTGTGTGTGTGTGTGTGTGTGTGTTGTAACGTAGAAGGCTGCTTTAGGTATTTCCAAAGTCCCCAGTCTTTCAGGAGGAACAGAATTCTGAGTGTAGATCTTAAATGTATGCAAATAGGATGATTTGCCTTTTGATTTACACAGGGTCACTTTTCTAGCTCAGGGTCTATGAGAGTGAATACAAAACATGACCAGAACACCCTAGAACTGCTGTCCTTAAAATATAATTCTAAAGGCTGGAGAGGCAGCTAAGTGATCAAGAACACTGGCTTCTCTTCTAGAGGACCCAGGTTAATCCCCAACACCTACATGTTGGCTCACACGCATTTGTAACTCCAATTTCCATGGTTCTAATGTCCTCTTCTGGCTTTTGTGGGTACCAGGCATGCAAGTGGTATGCATACCTATAACACAAGCCAAACATTCATCCATGTAAAATTCAAAAGTTAAATATATATTTATAATCACTCTGAGGAAAATTCTTTAGGATGAAAAATAAAGCTTAGCAATGCTTAAGAATAATGGTACTCAAATAAAATAATAGTACTCAAAAAGTGCCAAATGAGACTGTTTTTGCTATAGTTTGTAGAGAGCAATGAGGCACAAATGAAGTAGTACTGGGTCACTAAGAGCTCAGAAAACATATTATGGAGTCCTTTAGTGCAGGAACATGCATATCTTTGACCTTTGCAATTTCGGTAGCAATCTCGAGCTGTTGTTTGTGCATTTAACAATGACAGACTGCTGCCCAAGAGGATGAATGTGGCACTGTTATTCACATTGACAAAGGGCAGACTCAGGCCACATTAATTAGGGCTGTGGCAGATGTCACTGGGAGTTCAGGACAGATCAAAACTTGCTCAGCCTTTTACTCCCTGAGAGGGCAGAGCTAATTGTGGCTAAGAACTATATCACTCTGGACTGAATTCTGTTCCTAAAAGGAAGGTGCCTTCATGTTCTCATTCAGAAACTGAGTGTCTTAGTTAGGCTTCGCCACGAAGACACTGCGACTACAAGAACTCTTCTAAAGGAAAATATTTTGTTGGAGCTTGCTTACAGGTTCAGAGGTTTAGTTCATTATTGCTATTGTGTGAAACATGGAGACATACAGGCAGACATGGTACTGTGGTTATCATGGACAGAAATGGCTTCATTGTGATATTTTTATATGCATATATATTAATTTATCTTTATTCACTCTCCTATGTACACTACCAGATACTGTCCTCCATAGCCCCCTCTTGTCCATCTGTCTGTCTATCTATCTATCTATCTATCATCTATCTACCTATCTCACATATATGATATGTATGTATATTTTTAATCTCCTTTATTCCCCTCTCTTCACTTTAGTGTTCTTTCCCAGCCTTGAGACCTTCATGTCACATGTATAAACACACACACTGACACACACAGACACACACACACATACACACAAGACACACACACACATACACACACAGACACACACAGACACACACACACTCATACACACACAGACACACACACACATACACACACAGAGACAGAGAGAGACAGAGAGATATTTTGTCTTTTTGAGTATACTTTATTTTACTTAACACAATTTCTTTTATTTTTATTTTCTTCATTTACATTTCAAATGCTATCCCCAATGCCCCCTATATCATCTCCCTGCCCTGCTCCCCTACCCACCCACTCCTGATTCCTAGCCCTGGCATTCCCCTGTACTGGGGCATATGATCTTTGCAATACCAAGGGCCTCTCCTCCCATTGAAGGCCGACTAGGCCATCCTCTGCTACATATGCAGCTAGAGACATGAGCTCTGGGGGAGTACTGGTTAGTTCATATTGTTGTTTCTCCTATAGGGTTGCAGACCCTTTTAGCTCCTTGGGTACTTTCTCTAGCTCCTTCATTAGGGTCCCTGTGTTTTATCCAATAGATGACTGTGAACATCCACTTATGTATGTGGCAGGCACTGGCATAGCCTCATAAGAGAGAGCTATATCAGGGTCCTGTCAGCAAAATCTTGCTGGCATATGCAATAGTGTCTGGGTTTGCTGGTTGTATATGGGATGGATCCCCTGGTGGGGAAGTCTCTGGATGGTCCTTCCTTCCATCTCAGCTCTGAACTTTGTCTCTGTAACTC
Organism: Mus minutoides; assembly: GCA_902729485.2. Classification (NCBI taxonomy): domain Eukaryota; kingdom Metazoa; phylum Chordata; class Mammalia; order Rodentia; family Muridae; genus Mus; species Mus minutoides. The sequence continues at coordinate 34,208 of CACVCL010030298.1, forward strand.
CTTCCATGGAGTATTTTGTTCTCCATTCTAAGAAGGAGCAAAGTATCCACACTTTGGTCTTCCTTCTTGAATTTCATGTGTTTTGCAAATTGTGTCTTGGGTATTCTAAGTTTCTGAGCTAATATCCACTTACCAATGAGTACATATCATGTGTGTTCTTTTGTGATTGGGTTACCTCACTCAGGATGATATCCTCCAGATCCATCCATTTGCCCAAGAATTTCATGAGTTTATTGTTTTTAATTGCTGAGTAGAAGTACTCCATAACAAAACAATTTCTAACTCCTCCATTATCCTGAAACTATCAATATAATTTTCTTTATGGCTGAGTAAAGTCTATTGTGTATAAGTACCATCCTTTATTGAACCATTCATTTATTGATGGACACTTAGGCTTGTTTCAAAGTAGAAGATGATGGCTAAACATTTCAAAGGAGAAGATGATGGCTACAGATGAATACCTTTTCAAAAATGGTATTCTTGACCATTTGTATTTCTTTGTTGAGAAGGAAGAAATTCTTCACTTTATTAGTCCTTATATTACTTGGATATTTTGTTTTGGAGTTTTCTGTAGGTTCTGGACATTAATCTCCTGTCAGATATATAGCTGGCAAAGATGATCTACTATTCTATAAGTTTTCTCTCAGCTCTAGTGATTATTAGTGAAAAACCCTTTTATTTTCATGCAATACCATTTGCCATTTTTGTGGATGACTCCTCACACTAATGGACTCCCTTTCAGAAAGTCTTTGCCTATGGTTGTGTCTTGAATTACATGTTTCCCTGGAGCATTTTTAGAGTGTCAGTTACGTTAAGGTGTTTGATCCATTTTGAATTGGTCTTTCTGTCATCTTTGCGCAGGGACCATGCTAATCTTCTCTGTATCATTCCAATTTTAGTATATGTGCTGCTGAAGCAAGCTCAAATTGGTTGTTCTGTGGAATGAGATGGGGATCTAGCTTCATTCTTCTACAGGAGGATGGTCCATCTTTCCCAGCACCATCTGTTGAAAAGGCTATCTTTTCTCTAATGTATTTTTTTTTGACATGTTTGTCAAAGACTAAGTGATAGTAGATGTGTGAAGTCATTGTTGGGTCCCTTGTCTTACTCTACTGATCTTTTCCCCAAGGATATTTCACACAAAAAATTCTAAGATTTTAAAGTGAGACTCAGTATAATTTTTAAAGCCAGCCTCAAAGAGTTTTCTAAACAATGGAATATATCAAAAGATAAAGATCAGTTTTATTTTTAAACTGATCTTTAATTTTTTCTGGTACCATTTAAATATCAATTTTATTAATCCTGGCATTCTACCATATGCTGTTTTCAACATGTCTTTGATGTTGATGTAGCTGACATTATCTTTATATCACAAATGACAAAATGTGATATTTAGAATAGGTAAGTAAGTGCCTTGCCTAAGACTCAAACTTTGAGTGGAGCCATGTATTAGCTGAGGTCTTTTGACCTTGTATTCTTCCCATTGTAGCACTGATGTCTTCAAAAGAGCCTCTAGCATGAAAAAGTGTTTTAAAATCTTTTAAAGAATCTTAAGAATATTTCCCCCTTAGTTTTTAGTCTTTAAAAATATTTTAATGACATCCCAATTGCCGGGGTTACAGCCATTTAACACCATGCCCATTGTATGTGATAGTAGGGAATCATACTGAAGTTCTCAGGCAGGCTAGGCAAATACTTACCAACTGAGCTGTATTCTTGTTCTCACATTTGAACTTAAAACTTGAAATATGAAGACAGACAAATCTAATGGAATTTTAGGGAAAAAAAACACATCTTGAGGTTTAGACTATGTATCTTTATGTGAAGGAAATAGAATTTCCTCTAGTTTTTGTGCAGACAACAGATTAGAAGAGGATGATAAAATGAAGAAAAAGAGGAAAATAATTGTCCTAGATGTTCCCTGAGTATCCCCTACTGTGTAGTGACTTATATGTGAATTTCTCTTCTTAACATCTTTCTGAAGACCAAAGGAGAATTAAAATAGCACTTGAATTCTTCACTGAGAAAGGTTCTATAGATTACTAATAGGTATTATAGATGTTTCTTAAATAAAGAAGCCTGTATGCCAATTGAACATGTCTTCTCAGGATCACCATAACACAATACCCCTCAGCAAATGTGTTTCTAAAATGCCTGAAGCACATTATTCACACACACACACACACACAAACAGAGACATTGCATCCATAGATGCTATAGTTTTCATTTCAGTCCATAAAAACATATATAAAATCCCACTACTACCTTATCTTCAGTTTATTATTGTGCTTATTGTAGCTACAGATCCATCCATCCATCCTATTTATTTTGAATAACTTGTGTACAAAGGTCAGTATGTATTTGAGAATGCCAGCTTATAACCTAAGTGACTGTCATACTATGTTTTGCCTCTCTGCTGGGGGTATCAGGATGCCTCTGGCACGCTGCTTGGAGGAGACATGGCAAAGTCCAAAATGGGAAATCCACAGTGGTTCCTGGACACTTCTTTGGGTACCCAGACACCACTGGTATACTGCTAGGAGCAGAAGTCAGAAACAGGGTTCCATGGTCTTCGTTTCCCCTCAGGGCATCTATACACCATGCCNAGGGGAACAGGAGAGGGAAAGGGGAAAGGGGAAAGGGGAAAGGGGAAAGGGGAAAGGGGAAAGGGGAAGGGAGAAAGGGGAAAGGGTAAGGGAAAAGGGTAAGGGAAAAGGGTAAGGGTAAGGGGTAAGGATAAGGGGTAAGAGTAAGGGTAAGGGGGAATGGGGAAGGGTAACGGTAAGGGGGAATGGGGAAGGGGAAGGGGAACGGGAAAGGAAAGGGAAGGGGAAGGGGAAGGGGAAGGGGAGGTGGATTCTGGGATAAACAGGATCATGCCAGTTTAGGAGTAAGGACAGAGTACCAGAGGGGCTGGAGGAAAGAAAGCCTTCCTCTGGATTTTTAGACACTGCTCATTAAGGCAACATCCTTTCTTGTGGTAGTTATTAATAAGGCAGTTCCTTGAGATGATCCTTGCTTGTTCATATTGCTTTATATATCTTTTGGGGAAGGGATACCCAGGAAGGTCATTGATTGAAGGTTAAAGCTACCTGATTAGCATGGAGAAGGACTCCAGGTGTTACATTATGAGACTGAGTGCCCATGGTCCTCTCAGTGGGGAGTTGTGGTTATGAGTTTCAGAGTAGGTATAGAAAAAGATAGGGAAAGGCTTCACTCCTGCCATTCTCAAATTTCTGAGATTCCCAGGGTTTGAGTTCATTCAGCCTTAGGAGTTCTTATGCCTGTGTGGTAGCATGGTCCTTCACGCCCTAATAAGCAACCTGTACCAGCTGCAATGGAAAACCAAAAATTTCATAAAATGGCTGAGATAAATATGCTATTGGGAGGAAGAGTTAAAAAGATTGTTACCCTAAAACAGTGACTTCATCAGCTTTGCAACATTCAAAACACCCCAAACATCAGTACCTCATAATGACATTTGACTGAATGAATGTAGTAAGGTATGGGAGGGGTGGTTGCTATGTTTATATATATATATATATATATCCAGCTTTGGATAGTCATGGTGGAGGCCAGTAAGACCAGTCCAATCTGAGAATGCACTCCAAGTCTCTAATTGTGTCAAATCTGCAATGAGAATTTAGTTATTGACTAAAGCAAGTCACATGACCAAGCCCAATATTAATGACATAAAGATGAACAGAACTACAAAAACTTCAATGGGAAGAAACCTGACAACTTCTGTAATATAACCCAAATTATGGATCAGCACAAGAGAAGAACAACACCAGCAGTATGATGTGGCACGTGGTATCACTTCTCATAGTACTTTGGCTTCTAGATGGAGCCAAGGATGAAGTAGAGAACAGCTGTCACATCCCAGAATTCTTTGCACCCCCTGAAGTCCCTGGGGAAGAACACTGTCTGTATAAGGTATTGTAAACGGATTCAGTCTTGAGGGGAAAGAGCTTTGGCAAAAATATTGGAGAAGCATGGGCTGAATTCTAGGTGAGAGTTGACACCTGTGAGACCACTCGTGAGTGTGGACAGCAAGCAAGCTTCCCAGGGTCTACATGCTTCAGAAGAAGTAGAACAAACACCACGAAGCACTTCAGATGGCACATAGTCTAGACATTGTGTTCACCATGCTTCTGTCTCAACAGTTTCATGGAGAAGTTTTGAAGAACAGGTCCAATGTGCCTGCATCTTACTTGGCATCAGGCAGTCTTGGTCTACTGAGGCAATGGAATGAATAGGAATGTCACTCAGACAAGATGGCAGTAAGACATCTGCTTCTGAAATGAAGAGGTCTTTGTTCTCTGTGTTAGCCTTGAACCTGCTGCTGTAAGCCAGTAATTTCTCCTCTGGGTCTTTTTTCTACCCCCTGGAACTGTACATGACATTATAATAAATTCTTAATGAAAAATGTTTTGGGCAAATTAATAATCCATATTTAAAATTTTATGTTTCTAAAAATCCTATAAAAAGCTGACTCGAGGAAGGAAACTACGCAACTAGCATTTTAAAAGTAAAATGAATTAAACATTAATTCTAATGGTGCATTATTAGATTTCATATTCTTTCTTCCTCAAAAAATATGAGTTCGAAGTAAATGAAATCCCAGGGAAAACATTTGCTGAGCAATAAATAAATAAATAAATAAATAAATAAATAAATACTCATGTGTCACTTTATGTAAGCTGTAATTCCTATTAGAATTACATCCATGTGTCACTCATGGGTATCACTCATGGGTAAGCTGTAATTCCTATTAGAGAATGGAAAGACTATCCAGACAGCCATCACTTCAATTCTTCACACTGACAACCTCTCCCAGGTATCTCAGACCTTGCAGGTTTTGGACTCTCCTGGTGAGTCACAGCTTCACACGACTACTAACGAGTCAGTGGATCTGTTGGAAGTCCATCACTTTGGTGGGCCCTTATTTATACTCATTTTTGGTTGTGAACCTAGCTTTTAATGGCTGAGCCACCTCTCCATACCAGTGTATTTACTCTGGTTAAAAAAAAAAAAGAAAATCCCTATATCAACAAAAATATAATTACTGCCCAAACATAGATATTTTTCTTTTTGTTTTTTTTTTTTTTAACCAAAAAAAGTCTGGAAGTCTAGTTTTGCTTAACTTAAAAGAAATGCAAAAAAACCCCATCTTGGTCTCTTAATTTAGGTGACAGGAGCCATACAAACGTGGCACTCTTTAGGAATCCCTACTAGATAAACAAGGAATGTTTAGTGCTACTGTCTCTATTGTCCCCTAGGTATCAACTTACTATGGGTTTTCAACATCCACGGCGGCTGCCAGGGATCCTTCCCATAATCAGCCACCAAAATAAACACTATAGCATATGCCAGCAAGATAATGCTGAAAGGGACCTGATATAGCTGTCTCATGGGAGGCTATACCAGTGCCTGGCAAACACGAAAGTGGTTGCTCACAGTCAGCTATTAGTTGGAACACAGGACTCCCAAGGAAGGAGCTAGAGAAAGTACCCAAGGAGCTGAAGGGGTCTTCAACCCTATAGGTGGAAGAATAACATGAACTAACTAGTTCCCCCTGCGCTCATGTCTCTAGCTGCATATATGGAAGAAGATGGTCTAGTTGGCCATCATTGGGAGGAGAGGCCCCTTGGTCATACAGACTTTATATGCCCCAGTACAGGGGAACGCCAGGGCCATTACGTGGGAGGGGGTGGGTAGGGGAGCAGGGTGGGGATGCGGGAGGGTAAGGGGAAATTTCTGGATAACATTTGAAATGTAAATGAAGAAAATATCTAATAAAGAGAAAAAAACTACTCTTGAAGAGGTAAGGAAGGATGGAATCTCAATTTCAATCTCTCTCTCTCTCTCTCTCTCTCTCTCTCACCCCATTTTGAAGACCATGAGAAAAATAATTCAGTGATTTTCCTCTAGCCCTTTAGGACATTTAAGTTATTATAAGTCGTATTGTGACAGTTGTATGGTGGTTGGTCCCTGGAATTTAGAGCAAGAGATGCTTTTGTCTAAATCTTAGCACCACCTTTGGCCCATTTGCTTAAACTTTACCTTGCCCAATTTAAGATTAAAATTTGAAGATTGAATTATGTCAGAACTTTACAGTGATACCTGGCTTGTAGTATCATTGTATATGGCAAAAGTATAGGGGTGTGGAGAAAAGAGAGGCATCAAGATTAACATATGCAAGGAGCCAGTTGGCAGAGAGACAGGAAACACTTCCCTACCTAGTCTAGAGTTACAAAGCATGCGTGAAAAAGCCTGTTTTATGCAAATTGGGAAGAAGGCTGGTGCTATGTAAATTACATATAAAGGATCGGTGGCACTTTGGTTTTTGAGCATCTCTCTTCCTATATCACTAGTCCACTTCCATCCTGTAGGTCACTTTTTTTCTTAGTTAAGTGTCTCTAGTTTGATTGCTATCCATATGTTCTTGGTTCAATATATTGTCCTGGGACACAGGAAATGTCAGAGTCCCTTGGGCTCTGATCTGCAGCTGTAATAATCACTCCAATAACATTTCTCTTGACTTGTTTTTCTATGTCTGTTGTTTGAATATAGACACCCTTGAGGTTACAAGCTCGCCATCATCTTTCCTTTTGCTTTTGCACCCTACTTGTTCCATTTTTAGAAACATCCATTTGAATTTGGGGACAAAGAGTAAACTCTTTAATAAAAGCTGTTCATCAGACAGGGAGAAGTTTCTAAGCTATTTAAAGATGTTCCTGTCTTCCCCTAGCTTTGGTGTGTTTTATGTTTTCCTCTGGGCAGCAAACTCAGTTTGAAATTGTAAAAAGACCTATGAAACTCTGATCTTGCATTAGGGTGATTTTGGATGCATCTAATTTGCATGTTAAGAGTCATCTTTTCAGAAACACAAGGCCATCAGTTGGAAAAGTAACCATTTCTACAATTCAGCATCAATAAAGAATGTCCTGCAGCAGGAGTGAAAGGCATACTTACAGCCTGAATCCAATAAGAAACTAAACATGCATTTAGCATGGAACTCACTTGGCGTGAGATGCTCCTTTGGGCAAGCATGCTTTCTTTAGTTTCTTGTGGGTTTGGCCATCTGTCATTAAGATAGCTCATCTCTCTTAGCAGACCAACAGCAGAAATGTAAACTTTTGGGATATCCATAATCTACTTGCTGTAGAATGTCTTCATTTGCTACAGAATGACTTTAGGTGGGGCGGGGCCATGGGAATGCAGAGAATTTGAGGGAATGGAGTAACAATTAAAATTTTGAGGTGCTCCAAGTCAGGTTGGGTATTTATACTTAAAACTTTGCAAATGAGTTGTTTTGAAAAGCATCCTCCATGGTATAGATGATTTATTAGCATAGTCAGTGGGACAGGGATTCATTGCCTGGATGTTTTGTTGAAGGGGCACACCTTGCTTCTGTTATCAGAAATGTTAGGGGGTCCTGGCAGAGTAAAAGAGAAATGAGGGTGTTTCCTCTCAAGATTTTTTGGTCTCATTAATAAAATAATTCAAGAATGAACTTAAGGGGAAGCTTGAGGAAAACTTTAATAGGATTTAAAAGAAAAATACCTAAGGAATACTTAGGCACTGGACAGCATCGGAAAAAAGGTACAGAAAAGAAGAAAAAGTTATCCAACAGAATCTCATGGAAACTTGTAGGGACTGTGTTACATAAGAAGGAAAAGTGTTTTATCTCATTGCAGGGATAGTTAGTTATTCTTTTTACCTTTTTTAGCATTACAGGAATAATTATTCTTTTTACTTCTTTAGTATCGCTTAAGGTACATCTGCCTTCTGGAGGGGCAGTCTTGCCTTCCTGAGGGGTGGTCCTGCCTTTCTGAGAGGTGGTCCCTCAAGCATGTCACTGGGCTTCCTGACAACTTGGAAATGGTCCTCTATGCTGGACCACTTGGTCCCAGCTGGGGGTGCACTTGAGGGAGAACATGGACCTTTTAGGATGTGAAGCCTTGCCTGAGAAAGTGTGTCACTTTGTGTGGGGTGGTGGTGGAGGGGGGTTGAGAGTTTATAGTCTCATTTTGCTTTCATTTTGCTCTCTCTGCTTCCTGTGTGAGAATGGAGATGCTCTCTCTCAGCTTCCTGCTCTCACCTTCTGATGTCATGGTTACCTCTCCCACCATTATAAAGTGGTCATGGTTACCACTCCTCCTTTGGAACTCTAAGCTAATTTAAATGCTTTTGCCTATAAGTTGCTTTTGGTCATGGTATCCCAGCAACAACATTAACTAATTATATTAGTTAGGGTTTTACTGCTGTGAACAGACACCATGACCAAGGCAAGTCTTATAAAACACAACCTTTAATTGGGGCTGGCTTACAGATTCAGAGGTTCAGTCCATTCCCATCAAGGTGAGAGCATGGCAGCATCCAGGCAGGCATGGTGCAGGAGGAGATGAGAGTTCTCCGTCTTCATCCAAAGGCTGCTAGTGGAAGACTGGCTTCCAGGCAACTAGGGTGAGGATCATATGCCCACACCCACAGTGACACACCTACTCTAACCAGGTCACACCTATTCCAACAAGGCCACACCTCCTAATGGTGCCACTCCCTGGTCCAAGAATATACAAACCATCACACCAATACATCAAAACAACAAATGATAACCCGAGGAGGCGGAGCCAGGAGTCTGATAGAACACAAAAGTGTTAGTGTTTCTATACCCTTACATATTCGGTTATTCTGTTAACTCGAAATAGAAGGACAGATGGAGATACCGTGCAACTGTTTTGCTGTGGGGTGTGACTCTTGTGGTATTTTCATGTCTGTGAACGAAATACAGGAGGTGGAACAAGCTTGTTCCATTCAGTCTTGGTAACACCTAGGAAAAAACAATCATCTGTCTTCCCAAGCCAGCCAGGGCTACATCGTGAGCCTCTGTCTCAAAAAGCAAATAAAGCAGAAACAACACAAAGATTAAGTGAAAATAAAGGTAATCATCCTATTCTCTCCCTGTTTTCACAGTCAGAGACCCAACAGTTCTCTCCTGGGTTCGGGGAAGCCGCACCCCCTGCCCCGAAGCTCTCCTGGGCTCGGGGAAGCCGCACCCCCTGCCCCCCCAGCTCCTTGCTTGCCTCTTATGTCAGAAGACCAAGAGTAATTGCTGATTTTAAGACTGTCTTGAGAACAGCATTTCTTTTAATTTCAACATGAAGTTGCCTCTCAGCTGCTTCTTTTTCCAATTAGGAGAAAAACCTCCATTCTTTTATTTAAAAAAAAAATAAATGGAAGTGTATTCACATAAAAATTATTTTATTTTTAAAAACTTGTGAAATGCAATTATGAAAAACAAATTAAGTAAGAACTCCCCATTTAAATAATATACAACCTCTAAAGTCCTCCTAGTACTTGTGTGTGAGTTTGTGAATATGTGTGAATATGTGTGTGTTAGTGTGTGTAAGTGTGTGTTGTGTATGAGTATGTGTGTGTGTTTGTGAATGTGCATGAATGTGTGTGTTAGTATGACTGTGCATGTGTTGTGTATGTGAATGTGTATATGATTGTATCTGTATGTTTGAGTGTGTATATTGTGGGAGTATGTTTGTGTGTGTATGTGTGTGTATTTGGAAGGATTTCACCATAAGCAATTGGCCAAACTTAGTGGCTTTAAGTAAATAACTACATTATATAATGACTGTGGGTTAATAACTCAGGCTGACTGTGATTCAAAGATTCCTTTGCTGCATGTGGTATCCACTGAGGTTGCTTGGTAGTCCCTAGCAAATGACCAGCCTTGTCTAGGCAGTTTCAAGACTGGCTTTTTTTTTTTTTTTTTTTTTTGCCTGCAGTGTGGCTGCACTGCTTCTGTTGAGCCTTTCCTTCACCAGGTAGTGTAAGGCTCTCTGCATCTAGCCTCTCCTTCAGGTAGCCAGCAGGCATACAACACTCAGCCACTCCAAACATGTTGCTAGTCCCTTCACTGGCCGGTTTCTGCTCCTTGGAGAGAAGATTCTTTATGGCTCTTACCCTTGTTTTTCAGGTGTCTTCCAATGCATCCTGTCTGGAGTTGAGCAGCCTTCTCAGCCTTCTTCTGACCACGGAAGATTGATGTATAATGGTGGCTTTACCTCCAGAATATTTCTATCAGTCTAAGCTAATAAAATTCCGTTATAAGCTTTGCTTGGGGTGGGGGTAGTGTGTGTGTGTGTATGTGTGTGTGTGTGTGTGACTTCTTAGGTATCAATTTATAATAGTCTCCTCCCCACAGAAGCCACCACAATATTTCTTTTTTAGCCCTTCTGGCTTTGATGTATATGAAGGTGCTGTTGCTATTGATGCCTGTCAGATTGTGAAAATCTCTGTTGCCTGGTGAGAACACCTGAGAAGGAATACTTACTCTTAGCCATCCTCCAGCGTACCTTGATGTGCTTCTGAACAGCCTTGCATCGAGCACGTCTTCAGATCATGCCCTTTAATTTGTACTTATTCCGAATGTGTGTATGTATGTACATATGAAGTATGTATGTATGTATGTATGTATGTATGTATGTATGTATGTATTTTGCCTCCAAGCCATTTCTTTGATACTTACATGATGGAGAGAGTGGAGACAGAAAAACACCTTGCCGTGATCTGAATAGGAAATGTCCTTCATGAGCTCCTGCATTAGAACACCTGGTCCTGGGTTGGCAGTGCTGTTTGGGGGCAGGTTGTGGAAATGTATGGAGGTGCAGCCTTGCTGGAGGAAATACTTCTCCTGGGGTGGGCTTTCAGGTGTTCTCTGTCCACCTCCTCTGTGCAATGGACCGGAATGGAATGTTTTTGCTTCTGGTTCTGTGGCTGTACTAAGTCTCTGGAACCATAGTCAAAACAAAGGTCTTCTTCTCCTCCTTCTCCTTCTCCTTCTCCTTCTCCTTCTCCTTCTCCTTCTCCTTCTCCTTCTCCTTCTCCTTCTCCTTCTCCTTCTCCTTCTCCTTCTCCTTCTCCTTCTCCTTCTCCTTCTCCTTCTTCTTCTTCTTCTCCTTCTTCTTCTTCTTCTTCTCCTCCTCCTCCTCCTCCTCCTCCTCCTCCTCCTCCTCCTCCTCTCCTCCTCCTCCTCCTCCTCCTTTTTCTTGCTTTTGATCATGACACTTTATTACAGCAATGGAAAAATAACTGATATACGGGTTTGGTTTTCAAACCAAGTGAGGTCTGATTACAGAGTTCCTTTAAATTGTACTGGAAAACTGAGCAATTTTAGGTTGATCAATTTTTTTTTTTTAAATAGTATGCTGTCATAGGCTTTTAGAAGCAACCTGGATTGCATTGATTTTAGAAGCAACGTGGTCTGCATTCTGCTTGGTAAATTTCACAGCTGGATCTATGAGGTCATTAGTTGTCCTTTCCACATGGCAGCCAGTCAGTGTAGCCAACCTCTCCACTGTGCAGACTAATAACTCTCTTTCCTCTTTCAGTCCCTCACCAACATTCTCCACAGGCCACTGAACTATCCGTTGTCCAGGCCTGGAGCCAATGGCTTCCAGTTTTGATTTGTTTTCCCTGGGATAGAATCCCATATCTGGAGGTTGACTTCTTGTGCATGTCACATATTTAATGCATAATCACCACCATCGCTCCTATCTTCTCCCACTGCTTGGCACATTCTCTGTAATGTATACACAAGAGTTTCAATTGCCTTTCCTTACTCTTGCTTCTGAGCCTTCTGCTAGTGGTACATGTTCTAAATATGCTGAGAGAGATAGACTTTGCATGCTAAAGAGTCCCTAAGTCAAATAAACTCATTTAGACCTAAACTAATCCCTGAAATTCCTCTCTCTTCAATCTCCTTTAATGCTGCAACATGACATGAAGATAATAGAAAGTAAAATAAAAGGAAATTTAAGGAAAAGGTCAAAGGCAAATATTATTTTACTTCTTGGTCTAGTTTAGGTAGAATTTACTAAATGAATGTATCACAATGCATATTCTTAGCATGGATTATGGGCTTTTGGAAGGGATAAGAAAGCCCCCCTCCCTTACCATTTGACAACTAATATATGGGG
>CACVCL010030299.1:0-51635 GCA_902729485.2 Mus minutoides
TTGTGGGTCTTCTTGTGGTCTCCTTGACTCCTCAAAATTGCTCAATGTTTTTTTCTAAAAAATATTTCTTTATTGTGTGTGTGTGTGTGTGTGTGTGTGTGTGTGTGTATACATTGTAACTGTCTTTAGACACACCAGAAGAGGGCATTGGATCCCATTACAGATGGTTGTAAGTCACCATGTGGTTGCTGGGAATTGAACTTGGAATCTCTGGAAGAGCAGTCTGTGCTCTTAACTGCTGAGCCATCTCTCCAGCCTCAGATTGCTCAATCTTGTCCCCCACTTTTCCACATGACTCCCCGGGCTCCACCTGATGTTTGACAGTGGGTCTTTGCATCTGTTTCCATCAGAAGCTGGACGAAGTCCCTCAGGAGACAGTTATGCTAGGTTCCTATCTGCAAGCATATTAGAGTATCATTAATAGTGCCAAGGGTTGACCCTCTCTCATGGGATGAGTCTCAAGCTGGGCCAGTCATTGGTTGGCCAATCTCTGATCCATCTTTAACCCTGCACTTCTTGTACGCAGGATAAATTTTGGGTCAAAGGTTTTGTGGGCAGGTTGGTATATACTCCTCCCTCTATTGGAATTCCCACTTGGCTTCATGAGGTGGACACTTCAGTTTCCATTTCCCCAGTTGCTAGGAGTCTCAGCTTGGGTCACTGCTATAGACTCCCAGGAGCCTCCCCTGTCCCAAGTCTCTGTCTTGTCTCAGAGATGACCCTCACTGATTTCTCTCCTAGCCCTCGCCTACCTCCCCATTTTCTCCACACCTAATCCCCTTCTCACCACCTCTTCCACCCGGTTCTCTCCCTCCATCTACTTCTGATGTGGATTTTCTTTCCCCTTCTGAATGAGATTCAAGCATCCTCCCTTGGGCCTTCCTTGTTACTTAGGTTTGGGGGGAGGGGTTGGGGAGGTATGTGGATTGTACCATGTTATACTGTACTTTATAGCTGATATCCACTTGTAAGTGAGTACATACCATGCATGTCTTTCTGAGTCTGGGTTACCTCACTTGGCATGATAATATCTAGTTCCATCCATTTGCCTGCAAATTTCATGATGTCTTTGTTTTTAATGGCTGAATAATATTCCATTGTGAAATGAGCCACATTTTCTTTATTCATTCTTCAGTTGAGGGAATCTGGGTTGTTTTCAGTTTCTGGCTATTATGAATAAAGTTGCTACAAACATAGGTGAGCAAGTGCCCTCACCTATGGTCCATACCTGGTAGTTTAGTTGGAGCATCTTTTGGGTATATGCCCACCAGTGGTATAGAATTATTTCCATGTTTCTGAAAAACCTCCAAATTGATTTCCAAAGTGATTATACAAGATTGCACTCTCACCAGCAATGGAGGAGTGTTAAATGTTAAAGAAGCAAATTATAAAGTCTTCCTGATACCATTGATCTCAAAGCCATAACTGAAACTTGCACTGTGCCTGCACTTCCTCAACAGCTCCATCACACTGGGTGGTCTACCTTGATGGAGTAACACAAACAAACATGTCAGAATTGGGTGAGCACTGCATTCACTCGTGAAATTTTACTATCATCCCCAAGGGGACCAACATTGTCTCACAGGTGCTCTCATCCTCTCATCACATCTCTCCTTCCTCTTGTCCTCTGTAAAGAGTAACAATTATAACTGGAAAGTCCTGAAGGAGCTGGACACTCATTGATCCATATTAAACTAGTGGTCCTTCATCACTTCTGTCTTGAAACACTTGTCCTTTTAACCCTCCTGCTACCTTAGACCTATGTACAGTCCTGAGACGGCAGATGTTACTCCTTCCAGTTTGATTTACACTTCTCTAATACTAAGCTTTGATCACACTATAGTAAAAGTTAGCACCCTGATTCTGCTTCGGATCTGAGAACATCGAGGTAGTTGCTGTTTTCCACCAGAGGCTGTTTCAGTTCTTGTGGCATCTACACCCAGCTTGGGACCACGGGGATCTTCACAACTAAAGCAGATTTTGTTAGCGATGTTGTGTGTGTGGAGGTCACGGAAAATAATAAGCCAAACTGAAAGAAGCAAGCCACCCTTTGTTTGCTCACCAGGGTAACAGAAGCAAGCTTCTAAACAGAAAAGGTTGGTTCTCACACCGTTCATTTACTTCCTTAATTGCTTAAAGCAGGGGCAAGTTTCAGGTAAGGATCAGGTGACATGAATCATAGTTTAAGGTGCAGAGCGTTGGGAAAGGATCCGAGAAAAATTCCTAGCATATAGACCTGAGGACTAGAAAATGAGTGGGAGTAGTCAAAGAGTGAGAAAGCATTTAGTCAGAGTAAAGAAAAAGATCTTCAATACCCTATGCTTTTTTTTTGGATACTTTCAATGGAAGCCTAGATAGGCAGTGGGAGGAAAAGAGGAACCCGGTCTTTAACTACAACTTCCTCCAAAGAATGAAAATTCTGTGTACCAACACTGATGCAAGGAGGCCAGTTTCTTCTTACTATCATGTGGCCTTTGTATTTGCCACATGATTCTGAGATTTTTGTCACACAGAGGATTTTAACCTGGCATTGGACTCCTCAGAGAGTGTTACCGTGACACTTGCAACTTTACTCCAGAACAGTCACATTCTGGCTCCTGCAACAGCCCACTGGTGGCTCATATGGTTCCGCCTACCTCCCAAGAGGGATGAGAAACAAGTCTCCTATGTGTTAAGAAAGGGGTGGCAGATGAGAAATACTGATGCATGTTAGGACCGTGTGCCACATGCTCAGTAAGCAGGCTTGGTGCATCCAGCCAACATTCAGGTTTGGCTATTCTAATCTCTCCCTTTACAATTGGACAAGAAAGTCAGTTCTATGAGCCTGCACGCCTGGGTTCAACATTACAGACATTCTATGGGATTCTTGAAAATAATTTTATGATTAAAACCTTATATCTTACCTTTTCCTGCCCATTTTTCCTTTGGAGTGTGCCCTCAACTAGATAGAACCTACCAGAAAGGGAAGGAAGTAGCTAGCTTTCACCAAAACATTACAAAAAAAATAAAATAAAATAAAGCTAGCTATTTCTGGAGGCAGAAAGTTGTCCACCTGTCCAAGGAAAGGCTGTGCATTTCTGGTGGAGGGTTAGAAGATCTCCTAAGTAACTTCTCAGAATTCAGAAAAGAAACTTCACCTCCTTTCCAGCAAACTGGCTTCTCTGCTGCTCATCCTGTCCTTCTTAGGCCACTTGCAAGAGACATATTGACACTGAATTCATCCAAGCAACCTGCAGATGTATCGTGTCTTTGATGCATTCCCACAGGATGCTCTGGAGAAAACAATACTTCTTTGACTTTAATTAGATCTGAAGGAGATAACCAGGAGGCATTAATGTGAAGGGGTGAGTAGGTCTGGAAATCTCTTTGCTCAGAGACACACCTGTATAAGTCAATCAAATGGAAATGGTTTTATACAATTACAGCCCTCTAGGGCAACCACATTATTTGCTTTTTGTCCTTGGTTGGCTTGCTTGTTTGTTTTGGAGACAGAGTATCACAATGTCACCTTGGCTAGCTTGGGATTGTTTCTTATCGAGCCACATTTTCATGGCTTATCTTTCCCTAAATTCTGCTTTTGCTTCAACTTTTTTTGATAGCAAGTACTAGCCACATCTCCCCTGCAGAGAATGTTGCTTTCCACGAGTAAAATGATTAAGGTGGCATTGGGATGCAGGGACAGACATACAGATGTGGATGTGTAACAGGTGTAGAAAAATCCCCACAAGCAACTTATTAAGATATTTCTGTCTGAGGTGATGAATTTCCAAGCAATTTCCCATGGAATAAAGCAGGTTCCTTAAGGTGTAAATTCTGTCTCATTCTGTTGAGGACCCAGGGACACTTATGGCTTAGAAAAATTTCGTTGTAATTTCTCTGTTTGGAATTTTGCACTGTGTGGTTGGATATACCAGTCTGGGAGGCAAAATCAAAGCACCAGTTTTTTCGTAGAAATCTGTTTCTCTCATAGATGGATATTACATCTCCTCATCCTTCTCTAACCCACTGGGCAAAGATTTTTCTGTCCTCTTTTCACAGTGGACTGTGTCACAGATCTGCCCATCAGGCTTTTCTTCTGCTTCCCAGTGATCAGCAAACACTTAATCTTACTTCCCAGGACTTAGCACCACTCATCGATGGCTTATGATGTCCCTGGGAAATCAGTTTCTTGACAATATTTTCCCTCTGGGTCTGAATTCTCTTAAATTCTGATAGTAGTTCCTTTTCTTTCAAGCCCAAATAAGAATTAGAATTGAACCATAGTACAACAATTGGTTGTGAGAATATTTTGTACATTTAGTCAGTCCTCCTGGATACTGAAATTTCATCTGCAATTGATATTCATGCCGTGGACTGGATATTTGCTCAAAGGATCCCTCAAAATCCATAGATAGAAGCTCTGACTTTTAATACGATTGTATTTGGAAGTAGGGCTAGTTATGGTTTAAAATGTTCTCTGTAGTTTCTTGTATTTGAACACTTGGTCCCCAGATGGTGACATTGTTTTAGAAGACTATAGGGCACAGAGACAGATACATGTCACTAGGACCAAACCTTCAACATCCATGTTTACTCTTGGTCCTCACCAGAGGCGTCTTCTCTACAGTTTGCTAACATTCACCACACACTCCAGCCAGCAGTGGGGCTGCTCCCATCACCATGCCTTCTGCACCATGATGGATTGTGTCCTGGGAAATTAGGAACCAAAATAAACTTTTAAAGTGCTTTAGTTGGTGGTTTTGTCAGAATGAGGAGGAAAAAAATTAATACAGAGCCCTAAAGAAGAAATCAAGTATTAAGATATTTCAAAGTGTGGGGTCCCAATTCTGATATGGTTAGTGTTCCTATGTGAAGACACACAGCTAGTTTACTGTCTCTGTGCACATTCACCAACAAGAGATCACATCAGAAGAATTAGAACATAGCCCTCTGCGGGCCAGGATTTAAGTAGATAGCACATTGAACATGGACGTCCTAACCTCTAGAGTTGTGTAAAAATAAATTCATGCCATGTAAGTCATCCAGGATAAGTGATTTTGTTGCAGAACACCAAGAAAACTAACACAACTGGTTTTTATCTGTTTTTACTTTCAATTTTTCTTCAGTGACTAATTTATGTTGCTTCTGAAAGGGTTATTCATTCTGCTTAATACAAATTTTGGAGCCTTGTGGCCTCCATATGTCCATATAAGTGCCTTTAGGCACATAAGGACTTGGACTTGCTTGTCCATTGGTGAACTTTGGGTGTGGCCAAGAGTATTTTTCTGCTATCCTCAACAATAAAAGAACCTCTGGTGGAATCACCATGCCTGACCTCAAGCTGTACTACAGAGCAATTGTGATAAAAACTGCATGGTACTGGTATAACAACAGATAGGTAGGCCAATGGAATAGAATTGAAGACCCAGAAATGAACCCACACACCTTTGGTCACCTTATCTTTGACAAGGAAGCTAAAACTATCCAGTGGAAAAAAGACAGCATTTTCAACAAATGGTGCTGGCACAACTGGCTGTCAACATGTAGAAGAATGCGAATTGATCCTTTCCTATCTCCTTGTACAAAGCTCAAGTCTAAGTGGATCAAAAGCCTCCACATTAAACCAGAGACACTGAAATTCATAGGGGAGAAAGTGGGAAAACTCTGGAAGATATGGGCACCTAAACAGAACACCAATGGCCTGTGCTGTAAGATCACAAATAGACAAATGGGACCTTATAAAACTGCAAAGCTTCTGTAAAGCAAAAGATACTGTCAATAAGACAAAAAGGCCACCAACGGATTGGGAAAGAATTTTTACCAATCCTTAATCTCATAGGAGGCTAATATCCAATATTTACAAAGAGCTCAAGAAGCTGAACTTCAGAAATTCAAATAACCCCATTAAAAATGGGGTACAGAGCTAAACAAAGAATTCTCAACTGAAGAATGCCAAAGAGCTGAGAAGCACCTTAAAAAGTGTTCGAAATCCTTAATCATCAGAGAAATGCAAATCAAAACAACCCTGAGATTCCACCTCACACCAGTCAGAATGGCTAAGATCAAAAATTCAGGTGACAGCAGATGCTGGCGAGGATGTGGAGAAAGAGGAACACTCCTTCATTGCTGGTGGGTTTGCAAGCTGGTACAACCACTCTGGAAATCAGACTGGCGGTTTCTCAGAAAACTGGACATAGTACTACCGAAAGATCCAGCAATACCTTTACTGGGCATATACCCAGAAGATATTCCAACTGGTAACAAGGACACATGCTCCACTATGTTCATAGCAGCCTTATTTATAATAGCCAGAAGCTGGAAAGAACCCAGATGTCCCTCAACAGAGGAGTGGATACAGAAAATGTGGTACATTTACACAATGGAGTACTACTCAGCTATTAAAAACAATGAATTTATGAAATTCTTGAGCAAATGGAGGTATCTGGAGGATATCATCCTGAGTGGCGTAACCCAATCACAAAAGAAGTCACTTAATATGCACTCACTGATAAGCGGATATTAGCCCAGAAACCTAGAATACCCAAGATACAATTTCCAAAACACAAGAAAATCAAGAAAGACCAACACGTGACTACTTCTTTCCTCCTTAGAATAGGGATTAAAATATACATGGAAGGAGGTGCAGAGACAAAGTTTGGAGCTAAAATGAAAGGATGGACCATCCAGAGAATGCCCCACCCAGGTGGTCTATCACATAATCAGCCACCAAATGCAGACACTACTGCATACGCCAGCAGGATATTGCTGAAAGAACCCTGATATAGCTGTCTCCTGGGAGGCTTTGACAGTCCCTGACAAATACAGAAGTGGATGCTCACAATCATCTATAGGGCAGAACACAGGGTCCCCAATGTAGGAGCTAGAGAGAGTATACAAGAGCTGTAGGGGTCTGCAACCCTATAGATGGAACAACAATATGAACTAATCAGAACCTCTAGAGCTCATGTCTCTAGCTGCATATGTATTAGAAGATGGCCTAGTTGGCCATTATTCTGGAAGAAAGGCCCTTGGTCTAACAATGTTTATATGCCCCAGTACAGGGGAATGCCAGGGCCAAGTAGTGGGAGTGGGTAAGTAGGGGAGCAGGGTGGGGTGAGGGTATAGGGGACTTATGGGATAACACTTGAAATGTAAATGAAGAAATTATCTAATAAATAAATAACTAAATAAATAGATAAATAAATAAATAAATAAATAAATAAATAAATAAATAAATAAATAAATAAGAAAAGTAAAAAAAAAAAAAAAAAAAGAGTATTTTTCTGGCCAGTGATAAGAGCACTAGGGTGTCACCCTAAACCCAAGTATTCATCAATCATATTGCTTTGTCTTCAGCTCCAGGAATTTCTATAGTTAGAGCTCAGGTATTCCTGTCTCTAAATGCACTTGGGAAAGGTTTCCACCCTACAGAAGATAGCGCTGAGAATATTTTCATTTAGAGGAGCTGAGACCAGATAGTATCTATACTTCTTTATTGCCAGATCACTGAGGTGCTGAAGAAGGACACGGGTGAAGACATTGAGCACAATACACCACGAAGAAGATTTTATACAACCAAGGTATAAATCTCCCAGGATGTGTTAAGTAAAAAAGATGTTTAAAAAGAAAAAGAAAAGAAAAGAAAAAATTTTTTTAAAAAGTAAAAGGATTACATTCCTTTACAACATTAATCAGGGGGAAAGCCAGATTACTCATTAAAGTGTACTGAGCGATTTTTATCTGTGTAGCCTACTTGTCCTATTTACAAATCTTACAATTCAAAAAATTCCAGAAGAAGTGAGTTTAAGAGGTGCCAATTAAAAGGAGCTGTCCAAGCAGAAAGACACATTTGATGTGTCAGAGCAAACAATCCAATGGCCCACTCAAAAAGTAGAGCACAGATTCCCTCTTAGCCCAACATTCATCATTTCACAAAAAAAGTATGAATAAAACATTGGACATTGTTTCTAAAAAGAACAACTTGTTATAAAAATGGCACTGGCGAAAATCTGGGGAAGGTAGGATCAGTCAGGCACTGAGACAGTGAATGTCATAGCCCAGATTTTTCCATTAAAAGCAAATGCCCCACATAATACAGGCTGTCTGCTGCACAGAAACCACTCTGCATGGCAGTGTCTGTGAATCAAGCTCATGCTTGCTCTTCCACACTTTGTAAAAAGGAGCCATAGTGTGCCTTGCTAATTACCATCTTCCCAATTGACATAGGATTTCAGGTTGAGAAATAGATACAATTTCTAGCTCCCTGATGAAGCAAATCTCTTCACAAACATTCTCAGGAGCATGCCACTCTTCTTCCTTATTTGAAAACCCCCTGAGAAACAATGGGGTTCCCACCTGCCCCACATCTGCAGACAGGATCCTATAATAATTTCTTTGTAGGTATAATCAGTTGCTAGAGAGTCCATTTGACCCTCAAATGGAGGCATTAGAAAACTCTGGGGTTGTGTGAATGAGTTTGCCTCTACATGTCTTTCTTATTTCTCCATCTTGGTTGCTCTTTCATTCCCAAGACATTGCTTCTTCAAATTCTTTGGGTCTATCGGGACACGAGTTTGTTAGTTTTCCAATATATAAGCCATCATCTATGATCATACTTGAGTGGCTCCCTTTCCTTTCCACCTTAGGATTGCAGTGTTTTTCACCTCAAGCATGACTTAGTTAACATTTCCCTTGGCTTTTATGTCACATTTTCCCTGTCTTGCTTAATAAACAGAATTGAAATGTGATTATCTCATAAAATAAACAGAGTCCTCATATAATTATACTATTGACAGCCAAAGACTGTCTTTCTTATACCTACACCCTTACATGTCTTACTCATGTTAGGATAGTTTATTAAGCATCTCTAACATCCAGGAGTTCATCCCTAGATAGAAATCAACCACCTATCACGTCATTGTCATTTCAGAATCAAGATCATCTTCCATGTCTTAGGAACCACTCTAGTTTTTTGGAGTTACACCACACCATTGTCCTTATAACAATCATTGGTAAGGGGATTATTTAAAATGACGTCTTGGTCCTTACAATACCTGTAGACACTGTATCTAGTCATATCTTCTACCCCATGCCCTGGAAGGGATATTTTACACCTCTATGATGCTTCTCCCCTAGAAGCATGTTTCCCTCATTGTCTGAAAATTGTCTTCCCTCCCATCTCATAGAGAAATGAGACAAGAGCTCCATCAAATTCCTGAACTAATTAGATAAGTTTGCTCACTCAATTTGTTCTTTGCCATTGCCATCTTCTTTACTAGGTCAATGAGAAAAATAACTCTTTATCCTAAGTATAGCTGACTCTCCTTTATAGATTGTATCCCTTCTCCATTTTCCAAGACTCTTATGACAATATGATTCCTTTTCCAAGATTCTTATGACAATATGACTGCTCTATTTTCAATCTCCCTTTTACCAGCCAGCTAATATTAATAATTTGTGGTCATATCATTATAGACCTCATTTTTAAAACTCATCCTTAAAAAATTTAGAGGTCCTCTTTGATTTCTTGTGTCAGTCAACTCCCATGCGTTTCTCTGTTCTCCTCTTGGAAGAAAACTTCTTAAGGAAGTAATCTCAACTCCTGTCTCTTTCCTTCTGCACCACACAGCCAACATTGCTGAAATCTGGCCTCTGCTCCTACTATTCCATTGAAGACCCACTGTGCTCACAATGACCTCATCATCACCTAGCTCATGATAACTACTAATCAACTCTTAGCAACCTCTGCTATGCTCTCTCTCTCTTTCTCTCTCTCTCTCTTTCTCTCTCTCTCTTTCTCTTTCTCTCTCTCTCTCTCTCTCTCTCTCTCTCTCTCACACACACACACACACACACACACACTCTATATGTTGAAACTTATTCTTTAATGCAATGGCATTAAGAGATGTGGTCTTCTGAAACTGATGAAATCCTGAGATTCCTGCCCTCATCAATATAGTTTGTTTGAGCTCCTATAAGGGAGGCTCGGGTGGATCATTTGTTCCTTTGCTATGGGAAGTCCAACAAAGATATCATGAAGAAGCCAGGATGGTGATGGATGCCTGTAATTCCATAACTTCAGAGGTGAAGGCAGGAAGGAAAGGCAGGGAGAATGAGTGGGGAGTAGTAATAAGATGGTGTGTATAGAGCAGAATGTTATCAAATGATGCATTTGCTTGCTCTTGGATATTCTAGCCCCCAGAATTGTGACAAATAAATTTCTGGTATTCATAGGTAACCTAATTTAAATGACTTCTCTCTATTTCAATATAAATTGGCAAAGACAGCCACCCCAAAAGATGTAGGCTTAGTGTTATTCACTTGTTCTTTTTAAAAGATGCTATTTAAATCTCACACTACTTTACACCCTCGTGTCCTTCCTGTGTCTCAAGTTGTTCTTTTATGCCCTGTCTGCCATTTAGTACTGGTGGGTTCCACGCTTTGTGCTGGACCCTCTTACCACATTACTATTTATAAACTTGTAGAGATGTTCCTTACTTTCATGACTTCAATGATATTCTAGGTAATAGGTATACTGTGGAGTGAGACCATCTATGTTCAATCCTAAGTTTTACTACTAACCACTGGCTATGTAGCTCAGTCATTCATTAATTCCACTAAGCTTCAACACCACAAGTTGTGGTGGCTACTACATAAGACGGCTATGAGGAAAGACATAATGAGCACATCATTCATAAAGCGATACCTATGTGCATTAAGACCTCAACTTTTTTGTTGGTGGTGGTGGTAGTGTTTTCTCATTAAACTTGCTTTAGTGGGTCTCAAAATCTGTGATAGATTTTTTTTGTCAAGTTATTTTCATTAAAATGTACTGATTTTGAAAGCTAATAGGTTAAAACTTACACACACATACAAACACACACACACACAGTAGTCCACAAAACAGTCTCCTTGACTTCTAGAGGTTTTACATTGTGCATTGTGTCATTAACCAGTTTTTTACTACTAAACTTAACATGACCATTTGAGGCAGACAATTCTGAGACCATTCTTCCACCACTGACTCAGATTGGGATGGCAGGTGCTAAAGATAATGTTCATTTAGCCTTCCGGGCTTTCTGAGCAGACTTAGTGCCAGCTCCAGCAGCCTTCTTATCCACAGCTTTGATGCCACCCACAGCAACTGTCTGCCTCATGTCGTGAGCAGCAGAAATGACTCAGTGGACGATAGTCAGAGAAACACTCAACACATGGGCTTGCCTGGGACCATATCAACAATGGGCACACCACCAGATTTGAAGAATATAGGGCCATCTTCCAGTTTCTTACCAGAATGACAATCTTTTCTTTAGGCTCAGCAAGCTTGCAACTATATTAGCTCTCTGACAATCCAGTCCAATGGTATGGCCATCACTGATTTGACCCAGGTAGTTCAGGATAGTCACCTGCACAGTAAAACCAGCAGCTTCCATTGATGGGTCATTTTAGCTGTCACTAGCAATGTTATTACATCTAATATCTTTGACAGACACATTCTTTACAACGAAGCCCACATCCCCAGGAAGAGCTTCGCTCAAAGCTTTGTGGTGCATTTAAGCAGAATTTGCTTCTGCTGTGACAGAGATTGGAACAAAGGGAACCACCATGACAGGTTTGAGAACACCAGTCTCCATTCTACCCACAGAGACAGTACCAATATCATTTATTTTATAGATATCATGGAGGAGCAGTCTCGAAGGTTTGTCAGTTGAATGAGTTATTGGGCAGATACAATACAAAGCTCCCAGCACTGTCATCCCACTGGCACAGCCATCTCTGGATGGCTTTCCATCTCTTGATCCATGGACTATTAAGCCCTTGACTCCAACACGCTGTCACCTTTTCAACCAAAAATTGGCACAGATGCTACAGTGTCAGGATTGCAGCCAATCTCCTTAATGTAAGCACTGACTCCCTTAACAATTTATTCATATATCTTCAGGCTATAGGATGGTTCAGTGGGATCCATTTTGCTGCCACTCAAAATGATCTTTTTCAAGTATTGGGGATAAGCCAAAAGCGAATGCTCATAGGTCTGGCCATTCTTGGAGATATAAGCTTCAAGCTCACCAACACCAGTAGCAACAGCCAGAACAGCACAGTCAGCCTGAGCTGTGCGTGAAGTCATGTTTTTATAAAGTCTCGGTATCCTGTGGCATCAATGATAGCCACACAGATTTTCTGGTCTCAGATTTCCACAGGGAGATGTCAGTGGTGATACCATGCTGTCTTTCAGCTTTCAGTTAGTCCAGGACCTAAGCAAACTAGATAGTGCCTTTTCCCATCTTGGCAGCCTCCTCTTCAACTTTTCGATAGCTCCTTTGTTGACTCCACTACATTTGTAGATGAGATGACAAGCCACAATGGACTTGCCCGAATCTAAGTGTCCAATAACAACAATGATATGAGTCATTTCCTTTCCCATTTTGGCTTTGAATTAGCAGTAGTTTTCACAACATCAGCCTTCTGACAGCAAGTGAGTTTGGGGGTGCATTTATTATTAATTTTATTAAGCTTATTACTTTTAAACCTGCTTGTCTGACCCAAATATTTTCTGAAATTTGGGTCTGCATATGCAACTGAAAATTAAGTAAATGAATAATACCCTATACATTAATTCAAAAACCAAGAAACAATGCCTTAAAATGACCATTCCCCCTGTCTTCAACAAATATATTCCCATTCTTGTGTTCCTTGTCTTTAAGAATAACTCCCTCATTTGTGTGATTGCACACACTAGAGTCATGTGCTACATCCCTAAATCTTCCGACTTTTCATTTAGCTCCAGATTCTCTGCACACTCCAATCCTCTTGTCCTCACTGCCTCTGCTCTAAAGCAGACCACCATCTTTCACGCAGATGACTGCTGCTAAGCCATCTCCAGGCCAGCATCCATTCTGCAGGCACACTGGTCATCTTAGGTATGACTCTGATCAGTTCTTACATCCTCCTCTCTCTCTTTGTCTCTTATGTAGATCTACCTCTAGGGTTTTTACACACACACACCCTGCCCTGCACAAGCACACATGCAAATCATCCTGGATTCTTCCTCACCCATAAACACCAATGAGAATAAAGTCTGATCTCCATGACAACCCCAGGCTGGCCAACACAGAGATTGTGCCAGCGAGAAAGTGACTTGCAAGCTGGAGAGATAGCTCAGCCCTTAAAACGGCTAGGCTCACAACCAAAAATATATGACTTGCTTTTCATTTGATTTTCTTTCACTTTTCTGTTCTTTATACATACATATTCAGTTCTATTACCTTTTTCCATATTCTTCTCAGCAATATTACTTTCATTGGAGATAAGAGAGAACAACAGATCTTAGCCATTCTGACAGGTGTAAGATGGAACCACAAAGTTATTTTGATTTGCATTTCCCTTATGGCTAAAGATGTTGAACATTTCTTTAAGTGTTTCTCAGACATTTGAGTTTCCTCTGTTGAAAATTCTGTTTAGATCTGTGCCCCATCGTTAAATGGATTATTTAGTTTGTTTAGTTTATTGAGTTTGTGAGATTATATAGTTGACTTCTTGAGTTCTTTATGTATTTTGGATATTAGCCCTCTTTCAGATATGGAATTAGTTAAGATACTTTCCCATTCTATGGGCTGCCATTTTGCCCTATTGATGGTATCCTTTGCCTTATAAGACCTTTTCTGTTTCATGAGGTTCCATTTATTAATTAATGATATTAGTGTGTGTGCTATTGGTGCTCTGTTTAGGATGTTGACTCCTGTGCCAATGAGTTCAAGGCTATCCCCCACTTTTTGTTCTATCAGGTTTAGTGTTTTTGATTTTATGTTGAGGTCTTTGATCTACTTTGACATGAGTTTGTGCAAGGTGATAGGTATGGATCTATTTGCATTCTTCTTCATACTAACATCCAGTTAGACCACCACCATTTGTTGAAGATGCTTTCTTTTTTTTCTACTGTGTGAATTTCAAATCATGCACCCCAATCCCACTCATCTTACCCTCCCCTCATACCTGCCATCCACCCTTGCAACTTCCCCCCAACATAAAAGAGAAATCTCACTGTGGAAGCTGTAGTGTGTCACAGTGTGTCACAGAGTACACCCTTTTGTCCACACTTCTTTACTTGCAAATGTTCATTGCAATGACTTGATCTGGTACAAAGTCTCTGGCTTCTGCTACTCTATCGATATTGGATCCTCACAGGGACTCTTCTCAGATATACTGCTGTTGCCCTGTGTCATGGAGATCCTGTAGGACTAGCCCTTTCATACACTCCAACAGTTCATGTATAGTGTAGATGTTGGGTGGGCCAATTCAAAGCCCTGGATCTGAGCCTGAGAGGTATCTGAGCTGGTCAGCCTCCCTGCTCTCCCACCCCCATACTCTTGGGTCCAGCTCACCAGCAACCCCACATCCAGGACCAGCTCTACTGTGCCACCAGGTGATGTGCAGGGTCTGCTCTTCCAGGTGCTAGGGCAGGTGAGGGGCAGGGCTAGCTCTTCTGCTCTGATTACCTCAGGGTCAAGACATCTCTTTCTTGCCCATGTCACTGCATGGCAGACAATTTACAGGGCCAACTCTCCCACACTCACACCCTTGGGGTGGCTCACCCACCCCATATCCAGGGCCAGCTCTACTGTGCTGCCTAGGTGAGGTACAGGGACTGCTCTCCTAAGTGCTGCAGCCAGTGAGGAACAGGAACAGCCCTTCTGCTCTCATGACCCGAGGGCTAGGTCTCTAGTGTACCACAGTGTGAGAGGTGATAAGAGAGAAAGTTATATCTCCCTTGTCCAAGCCATCACACAGGAGACAAGGGGTAGGGCCATATCTCCCATGTTCATATTCTCAGGGACCAGCTCGTCTGCAACATCAGCAGTATGTGGGGCCCACTCTCCCAAGTACTGCAGCTAACTAGGGGTAGGCCCAGTTTTCCTATTCTCATCCTCCCACCTCCCAGGGCTAAGTCCCCCATGATGTCCAAGTGAGAGGTGGAGCCAGTTTGCACACCCCTCAGATATCAACATGTCCCTGGGCAGCATCCCAGACCAGGGACATCCACCTGGCCTTTGCTGATAACAGATCCCTGCTACTGCAGGGTTATGTACTTAGACATGGTCTCCAGTGGCAGCACAGGCCAAGACCCCACCATGGTCCCAGGTAGCATCACTGGCTACTCACATCTGGCTGTTCCTCACTACCCTCAAGTCTCCAGTTCTGCCTCTTTTCATCATGCCCACATCCTTCTGTTTCTCTACCACTTACTTTCTCCTCTTAGTGGTGGCTAGGTTTTCTGAGTGTCTGAGGTCATCTCAGGAATAGTCTCCTGTGTTATACCCTATTCATGCATTGTGGCAATAGATAGGGGTCACCTTGGGCATGGTCTGCCTATCCCTTCCTGCAACCCCTTACCCCCAACCAGGCCTGTGAGGCATCTAGGCCCCAGGGTGCTCAACTGGTGGTTATCTCAGGCTTGCTTGTTTTAGAGAATGTTAGTCCACTAATCATTTGGATGTTCATGGGTAAGAATATTGAGTGTAGCCTCTCTCTTCTCTGCCATCTGCTGTTGTACATGTGACACAATAGCCACACCTGCATGTTTCTAGGAGCAGGCTGTTTATGGTTTATTTATTAAAAAAAAAATTAGGTATCCACAGGAGTGTGAGTTTATGTCTTGGTCTTCATCTCAATTCCATTGATCAAAGTGTCTGTTTTTATGTCAATATGATGCACTATTTATTACTATAGCTCTGTACTGCAACTTGAGATCAGGGATGGTGATGCCTCTGAAAATTTTTTTATTGTATAGGTTCTTTTTTTTTTTTTTTTTTTTGCTATCCTGTTTTTTTGTCTTTTCTTATGAAATTGCCTATTTGTGGGTCCCTTTTTCTCCTACTGGATTGCCTTGTCCAGCCTTGATGTGATAGTATATGCCTGGTCTTCTTGTAGCTTGTTTTTCCATGTGTGGTTGATGACCCTGGGAAGCCTGCTCTTTTCAGGGAGGAGGAGGGGTGCAGATCAGAGGAATGAAAGAGGTATGAGGTTGGGGAAAGGGAATAGAGAAGAAACTTTAGTCGGGGTGTAATGTATGATAGAAGAACAAAAAAAATTAAGGTTAAAAAGGAAGACATAATAAACAACATAATTAAGTCTATGTGACCAAACCTATAGTCAATATTAAAATAAAATTGGAAAACCTGAAAACACAAAGAAAGAGTGAGAGTAACACAAGAGAAGATATATATGGATGTTTGATATGCAGAATCTAGATTCAACTACACTTGTATATATACCCAAGACATGAAGGAGAGAGAGAGAGAGAGAGAGAGAGAGAGAGAGAGAGAGAGAGAGAGAGAGAGAGATGAGGGGAGGGATTGGACCAGCAGGAGTTGGGGAGGTAGACAACAGGGGTCATGGGGACAAATTTGATCAAAACACAGTGATCACAATGTTATAATAAAACACACCATTTCACACATGACTTAAAATTTAATTCTCAATGATGGTATAATTTATAGAAAGCATGTTGTAACTGACCTACCTGGGCTTTGCAATGAAATTTTACCTAAACACTAAACATAAGCAAAACAAAAGACCTTTAGAGAACACAAACAGAGACACAAAATTCTCCTCAACATCAGCTTGTACAACCTATTAGTTCCCAGCCCATCTTGACTCTAAACTCACCAGAGCAGCCCTTTTGCAAACATAGTTCCCTGGTCTTGTTCATAACTTGCCCAAATCATAACCCACAGGAAATTAGATTTTTAAATGTATCCCAGGTGACTTTGAAAATTGACTGGTACTGAAAAACCCCTGCTGTCTATAATCCCAAGAAGGCCTGGATGTAGAATCACTAATCAGACTGAATCATCCCAAGCATTATACTAATGAATCACTGTGACATCCCTCCCAGGGCATCGAAAACAACATGGTGCCTTCGTCTAATTAAAACTATAGTCCCTAAAGCTTCTTAAGAACTAAATTGAATGAAGAGGCTTTAGGGAAGATAATGGGAGACACCAACTCTGGTGCCCTTGTTTCTGGACTGGCCAGTCACAAGCAGAAATACACAATGTGTGAGATATATTACCTAATAGAAAGTCTCGTGTACAGGGTAGCTTTCCATCACTGTGACAAATGCCTAACACAAACTGTGGAGGATGACAAGTCTGTTCTAACTCATGCTTTGAGAGATATTAATCCATGTGACTTTGGTTCTGTGATAGGACAAAACATGAAAGCAAGATCTCATAGGAGGAGATGCTGCTCACCTAGTAGTCAGAAAGCAGAAAGAGAAGAAGAGGCTCATGTTCCAATATCTTCTTGAAAGGCAGACCCTTAAGCTAATTTCCTTCCAATAGATCCACTTTTTAACAGTTCCACCATTATATTACAAAGTATAAAGATTGAAAGAAATATACAGAGACCATGCAATACATTGAAAATGCTATCAGAACTGAGACTTGAGCATGAGTTTTTAAAAATGGGATTTCAGAAATAAGAAGGAAATAAAATGGGTAAACATCAGATTCCAAGGAAGTTTGATTAGCTAACATGGGGCTTCTAGATGAAACTAGAATACAGAAAAACTAGTAGAAGTGGGTTAGAGTGGAGAGTGTGACAAATAGAGAGGGGACTCCATAATGAGATGAGAGAGCAGGACGGGCTATGAGTGCTGAATCAAGAGTTTAAATATACAAATCCAAAAGGAACCATTAAAATATAGTGACATCAGCATTTTCAACAAATGCTGCTGGCTCAACTGGCGGTTAGCAGGTAGAAGAATACAAATCGGTCCATTCTTATCTCCTTGTACAAAGTTCAAGTCCAAGTGGATCAAGGACCTCCACATAAAACCAGATACCCTGAAACTAATAGAAAAGTAAGTGGGAAGACTCTTCAGTACATGGGCACAGGGGAAAATTTCCTGAACAAAACACCAATAGTTTATGCTGTAAGATCAAGAATTGGGACCTCATAAAATTGCAAAGCAATTCTTTAAGGCAAAGGACACTGTCAATAAGACAAAACGGCAACCAACAGATTGGAAAAATGTCTTTGCCAATCCTACATCCGATAGAAGGCTAGTATCCAATATATACAAAGAACTCAAGATGTTAGACTCCAGAGAGCCAAATAACCCTATTAAAAATGGGGTACAGAGCTAAACAAAGAATTCTCAACTGAGGAATACCAAATGGCTGAGAAGCACCTGAAAAAATGTTCAACATCCTTAGTCATCAGAGAAATGCAAATCAAAACAACCCTGAGATTCCACCTCACACCAGTCAGAATGGCTAAGATCAAAAACTCAGGTGACAGCAGATGCTGCTGATGTTTTAGAGAAAGAGCAACACTCCTCCATTGCTGTTGGCATTGCAAGCTGGTACAACCACTCTGGAAATCAGTTTGGTGGTTCTCCAGAAAACTGGACATGAGGACCCACTAATATGGCTCCTGGGCATATACTCAGAAGATGCTTCAATATGTAATAAGGACACATGCTCCACTATGTTCATTGCAGCCTTATTTATAATAGCCAGAAGCTGGAAAGAATCCAGATGTCCTCAACAGAGGCATGGATACAGAAAATGTGATACATTTACACAATAGGGTACTACTCATATATTAAAAACAATGAATTTATGAAATTCTTAGGCAAAAGGATGTATCTGGAGGATATCAGACTGAGTGAGGTAACCCAATCACAAAAGAACACACATGGTATGCACTCACTGATAAGTGGATATTAGCCCAGAAACCTAGAATACCCAAGATACAATTTCCAAAACACAAGAAAATCAAGAAGGAAGAACAAAGTGTGGATACTTTGATCCTTCTTAGAAGGTAAAACAAAATACCCATGGAAGGAGTTATAGGGACAAAGTGTGAAGCAGAGACTAAAGGAATCCAGAGACTGCCCCACCTGTGGATCCATCCCATATACAATCACCAAACCCAGAAACTTTGGTGGATGCCAACAAGTGCTTGCTGAAAGAAGCCTGTTATAGCTGTCTCCTGAGAAACTCCACCAGTGCCTGACAAATACAGAGTTGGATGCTACCAGCCTACCATTGGCTGAGCACAAGGTCCCCAATGAAGGAGCTAGAAAAAGGACCCAAGGAGATGAAGGGGTTTGCAGCCCCAGAGGAGGACAACAATATGAACTAAGCAGTACCCTCAGAGCACCCAGGGACTAAACCACCAACCAAAGAGTACACGTGATGAGACTCATGGCTCCCACTGCATATGTAGCAGAGGATGGCCTAGTCAGACATCAGTGGGAGGAGAGGCCCTTGGTCCGGTGAAAGCTATATGCTCCAGTGTAGGGGAATGCCAGGGCCAGGAAGCAGGAGTGGGTGGGCTGGTGAGCAGGGGGAGGGGGGAGGGATAGGGGGCTTTGGAAGGGAAACCAGGAAAGGGGATAACAATATAAATAAAGAAAATATCTAATAAAAAATATGGTGACATTGTTTTGGGTTTATCTGTGTTTGTAAATGAGGGGCTAGCCTAGTTGGTTGCCCTATCACTCAATCAAGAATGCACTCAATCAAGAATACACATAATAGTAAATAAGATAAAAAGCCTGTTATATTCAAAGCATATTAGGCAACTCTTATTTTAGAAGAAGTAAAAGTAAAATTATTTAACAGGCTAACCAAATAGTTCAGCTGCTAGAAAGCAAAGGTCAGAAGTAGGGCTTAGAAGACAGCAAAGGAAATGAGATAACAGAATTGGAGCTTAAAAATTCTCAGTGAAGTTTACAATGAGTCCAACTAAGCCGATAAGTGTTTCCTCAGGCTGGAGCGATGGCTAGCTGTTAAGAGCACTGATTGCTCTTCTGAAGGTCCTGAGTTCAAATCCCAGCAACCACAGGGTGGCTCATAATCATCTATAATGAGATCTGATGTCCTCTTCTGGTATTCTGAAGACAGTTACAGTGTACTTACATATAATAAATAAATAAATAAATCTTTTTTTTTTTTTTTTAGTGTTTCCTCAAGGGAGAAACTGATTATTACAGGACTTAACTAATAACATTTTGAGGAGAAGGATTTTTACTCCAAGTGGTAACAGACATAATTAGAAGTCATAAGATGAGTCAACTTTCTGACTGTGCTAGTTAATTTTTGACAGCTTGAAACAAACTAGAGTTACCTAGAAGAAAGGAACTTCAGGTGAAGGACTGTCTTCATTATGTCAACCTGTGGGGCATTTTCTTGATTAATGATTGATGGGGAAGGCCCAATGCACTGTAGGCAGTGCCCATCTGAACAAGTCCAGGACTTTATACGCAAGCAAGCTAACACAGCCTTGAAGAGTAAGTCAGTCAGCAGCTTCCTCTTTGGTTTCTGATGTAGCTCCTGCCTCTGGGGTCTTGCCTTGAGTTTCTGGCCTGACTTCCCTTCATGATAGGCTATAACTCTAAGATGAAATAAACCCATTCCTGCCTCAAGTTGGATGTTTCTTAGTGTTTTATCAGAGCGACAAATAGCAAACTAGGACAGAAGTTGGCACCAAAGAGTGAAATAGTGCTGTGATGGACAAGACTAGGTTGTTGTGTGTGTGGTGGGGGCAGGATGAGGGGGGTATTAGACCTTGGGCTAGAAAAGGGTTTTGAGTGCGCATACCTTAATGAGCTTTTTGTGGGAGTTTCTAAGATAGTAGTGTTGAAAGAGGTACAGACAATGAAGGCCTGGCTTGTCACGTTTAGGAGGAAGCAATGACACCATTGTGCCTGTTTGGGTCCTATTTTTGTTATGCTCAGATCGTGGGGTCTACTCAGACCACCAGGAATCCAACTCATATGCCAAAGCAAACAGTCTTTATTCAAGCTCAAGCTTGGACCCTCCAATGCAGTGGAGGAGTGTGGAAGACCCCAAACTGGTAAAGCCTTGTCTTTTTATCATAGTTTCAGCAGAGTGAGGNCCATTGTGCCTGTTTGGGTCCTATTTTTGTTATGCTCAGATCGTGGGGTCTACTCAGACCACCAGGAATCCAACTCATATGCCAAAGCAAACAGTCTTTATTCAAGCTCAAGCTTGGACCCTCCAATGCAGTGGAGGAGTGTGGAAGACCCCAAACTGGTAAAGCCTTGTCTTTTTATCATAGTTTCAGCAGAGTGAGGGGCTTTCCAACTTGGCAATTACATGATTGGCTAACATTTGAGAAATTGCAGCTTGGCACATTCTTATTGGCTAGCAGTGATTTCAGCTTGTTATGTATGATTGTGGCTAACCTGATCGATCTATTTTGAGAGATTTGGAACAATAAGTACTTTCTTCCTCAGAGCCAATTGGCTGTCACTAATGGTGGAGTCGCTGTTATTAGGAAAGTTGTGGCTGTTGCTAGGGGGTGTCTTGGTTCCTAAAACAAGTTGTGGTTTTTCCAGTTCCTGAGTTCAACCTGAGGACAAGCTTAACATAAGATGGAGTCTGAATTTAAAATGGAATTTGTAATGTTAGGCTGGGTCCTTCAGTTTTGAATTGAGAGTCTGTGGGTCTTGGTGACCTGTGGCTGAAGACTTCACATTGATTAACAAGAGACCAGCACCACTCAAGCAAAACATTTTCTTTACTGGAACAATTTATGTTGGTTAGCTGAGGGTGAGAAATCACCTGTTATAGGGTACATGGACTGTATCGCCAGATGAGGATAAAAATTGGTGAAGGAAGCCAATGACCTTCCTTTCCTGGATATGCTCATGCCCTTTCCCAAAATGATATAATCCCTTGTTCATCCCAAATAAAGCCTATGCATTCACATCCACTCCCAATAAAGAAGTATGAACAAGCAAAGATTGGCTCAGAGAGCAGCTTCATCAAGGATCACCACCAGAAAGGCCTTTGCCTAAATAAGCCATGACACTAAGACTCCTGAAAAAGGTATTCTCTCTTCTCCTGCCTCTCCAGCACTTGAAACTGGCTCCCAACTGGACCAGGATTCTGCCCATTTCTGGGCAGTGCCTGGTCACATCAACAGGAGCTCTAGAACCACTGCATTCATTCCAGATCCCACTTTCCCCCTCTGGCCTGGCATGCAACATGCAATAGCATTCTGATGTCCCAAATGAGAAATGCAGACTGCAGACCCTTCCTGAACTTTGCCTCATCCTAAGTCAGTGTATCAGCAGCATTTAGACACCACTACAGGAGAACCAAAACACGGAAAAAGTAGAGGACAGAATAATTGAGGTGATATCTTCTGGGCGAGTTTCCTCAGAGTCAGTGCACAGAAGCTGTGGTCCAAAGGATACCAAAGTTGCATTTCAAGATGGCAGCTGAACTTGGTAATGTCTAAGAGTCTCCCAAGTGGTATTGATTATGAAGCTGTAAAGGGGATATGGAGGGCAACTGAGACTTGACTCTGAGAGAGGCCATTGATGAAGATGCAGCCTTAGTTGCAGTAGAAATCCCATGATATTGGAGAAGCCAAGACCATAAGACAACCACTAAAGACATTGGTAGGTGTAGAATTGAGCCACTCTAAGACTATTAGACATAGTATGCATGTTATAGATAGTAAACTCGGAAAAAGGGAAGCTGCCTTAGCTCTTTGGAGCACAGAAGATTGTGAGTCCCAGATCACTGAGCCACAATTGGCATTGAGATGTAAGATTTTGCTAGACTTGGTTTCTATATGCTGGATCTTCCCTTTGGATTATAAGAAAGTACTAACTTATGTTTTGTTTCACAGAAATCTACGGTTAAGATATTTGCTATTTTAAAAAGACTTAGAGCTTTTGAAGTTGTTTAATATTTTAAAGACTGATAGACTTTTATATTATGATGTTCGCATGAGATCTTGGGGATGAATAAGAAAGGAAAGTTTATGGTTTGAGAATAAAGTGTTTATGTCAAGCTGGTAAATGGTCACTTGTGCCATTTAGTTTCTATCAAGTTGACACAAACTTGAGTCATCTAGGAAGAAAGAGTCTCGCCTGAGGGATTGCATCTCTCAGACTGGCTTGTGGATACGTTTGTGAGGCATTTTTTGGTTAATGATTGATGTGAGAAGACCAAGCCCACTGAGGGTAATGCCACCTTAGGTAGGTGGACCAAGCCCACTGAGGGTAATGCCACCTTAGGTAGGTGGACCAAGCCCACTGAGGGTAATGCCACCTTAGGTAGGTGGACCAAGCTGACCAAGCCATGAAAGGTGAGCCTGTAAGCAGCCTTCCTCCATGCTCTCTGCTTCAGCTCCTGCCTTCAGACTCCTCTTCAGTTCCTCAATAACAGATCGTAATGTCGGAAGTATAACCCAAGCAAACTCTTTCTTGCCTCTTATTAGTTTAGGTCAGTGCTTTATGACAGCAAGCTAAGAGCACTAACAAAAGACAAAAACAAACACAGCAGCTTGGTCTGCGGAAGTCTTGGGACATTTCCTCATCTAGGTCGAGCACAAAGCTGCCCTAATGGTGTACATCAAGCCACCTGTGAATAAAGCTGGATGACAGCCTGGGTTTCATACCAACTGGATGATTTCTACAATTAGCAATGACACACTATTTATTTTTATTATATCCTCTAAGTTTTAGATGGTAAAACATATCACACAAACAATTATTCTATGAAATGGACATCATTTTTAAAGGTTAGATCTAAGAAAAGATGTTGAGCACTTCAAACCAAATCAAGCCAAGCAAACTGGATCCTATCGATGCTGTCAATATCTCTTAACTGCAATAGATGGAGAATAGTTCCTTCAAATAACTCGACTTGAGCATACTTCTTTATTCTCTCAAATATAAAATGTTTGAGTCACACTTCAAAGTCGGGTTGTGGAAATCTTTCATGTAGCTATTTTAAGTATGTGGTCATTTCCCCTCTCTACCTCAATATCCATTATGTAATAAACCCATGTTGGGTGAATCATGGCTGCAGAGCTGCAGGCTAGACTCTCATTCAACAATCTCTCAAGTGAGCTATGAAGCTGAGGCTCTCCAGAAAGCCCTCATTCCATCACAGTATATCTGCCAGGAGTCAGCTGTACAAACATCTTCATTTAAAAACCAATTTGAGATTGAGTAAATACTGTAGCTACTCTCTTAAAGAAAAACTGAACAGCTCAATATTATTCCAAATATTCATCTAATTAAATTTTTGTCATTGTCATTATTACCATTATTTCAAGTAATCTGGTGTGTGGGGCGGGGAGTATAATGCTTGAATAGAGAATAATCCAACGTGCTGTAACAACTTTCTGTGAAGGAGTTTAATTTACTTGAGACGGCTTCACAAAAGAAATTCCCTAATACTTTCAGACAGTGTTAAGAAATCCCTGGAAAGGACTTTTAGATTGATAGCACTATTGTAGACTGAACAATTCTATTAGGTAAGCACTATTTTTATTGCCAAGAAAACTAGGTTGAAAGGGTGGCATTTCTCTTAAGGTCACAACTTGCCTAGATTTTTTTTCAAGTGATTTTCTTTCATTCTTTTAATTATTGCTTGTGTGGGAGTTGGTTTGTGGGTTTGTGTACAAAAGAAGGTCAGAGGGATATTAGATCTCCTGGAGCTGGAGTTACAGGCAGTTGTGAGATACCTGATGTATGTGCTTGGAATTCTCAGGTCCTTTGCAAGAGGAGTGTGTGTTCTTAACCATTGAGCCATGTCTCCAGCCCATACAACTTGCTTACTTGAACTATAACACTTCAAACAAGTCATGTTTAGTTCATACTTCTATGTATCACCTATAAAAATTCTGTCAGGATGCTGGGAATGTAGTTCAGTTGATACAGTGTAACAGATAACAGTGTCATATGACATTTATACAGCCCTGAGTTTAATCTCTCAACCACATAAACAATGTATATGCATGACTGTAATCTCATCACATGGGTAGGAGAGGCAGTAAGATCCAAATTTCTGGGCTATATAGTGGATTTGAAGCCAGCATGGCCTCAAAAGAAAGACGAAAGAAAGAAGGAAAGACAACAGATAGACAGGCAGGCACACAGGGAAAACAAATGGAAGAGAAAGAGAAGGGAAGAGAGGAGAGGAGAGGGGAGGGGAGGAGAGGAGAGAAGAGGAGAGGGAAGAAGGGAGGGGAAGGAAGAGTGGAGGGGTAGGAGGGGAGGAGAGGAGGTGGAGGGAAGGGAGAAATGAGAGTCTTATTTGACTACAAAATCAAAACAGTAAGAATCATTTTTAAAAAGTGGATCACCATTCTTCTCTTTTTGATTCAAGGCAACTCAATGACTCAGATATGCAAGGAATAAAGAACAACTTGGAAAATAGGAAGTTGAGAACAGCTTCTTTATCAGGAGCTGGCATCCATCAAGGGACCTTTAGAACAATATCCTCTCTAGCCATCCCATGGTGCCATATGCAACTTACTTGGGCAAGTTAATCAATGACAGATGCCATCTGACCACCTCTAGTTAGCTAAGAAAGATTCCCTTTGTTGGGGATTGGAAAAAACAAATAAAGCATTGTGAATATGAATTAGTTCTAAATGACTCCACCAAGAGAGGGAAGAAGATTTTTTTTCCAAAAGATTGTGACAGAAGAAACTCATTTTAAAAAATCATCAAAGGCCGGTGACTGGCTTTGCCAAATTCTTGAGTTCCTGAGACATGAGACTTACAGATGATCTGCTCAACAGGACAGGCACGGGAGGTGGGCAGACAAGCATGATGAGAACAATATACTTCTACAAGAGTGAAGTTTGGCATAAGGAGCAAGGAGATAAATAGACAAGAAACCTGGTCCTAGGGAATTCTTCAAGAAAGCATCACCCAGCCGCTCCCTTTTCTAGTGCATACCACATACCAGGAGATGTTTGTGTAGGCTAGAACATGAGAACCAAGAAAATCTGTCAGATGAAAGAAAGCCTTGTTAAAAACTTAGATAAAGCATTTGCTACTAAAGGGAGAAACAAAGGCAGAGAATAAACTGATGGGAAAAAAAACAAGTAAAGTGGGATGTACCATTGGACTTCTTTAGCTGATGTGATATCTTTCAAGAAAACTAGACACACTGTACCACCACTGGTTTGTTGTCATGGTGTGGTAATACTTTGTGTAAGTCATTACTCGGTGGCACAGTGACAATGTGCCACTCATTGACGTGTCACATGGACCAAGTTGCTTGACAACTTCATTTGCTTTCAGGATTCAATATAGAGCTTATTTCTTACCACACTTGCCCTGATGTTCCTCTCCAAGGTACCAACGCCTTTGGGTTCTCTTTTTTATCTTCCTTATAGAGTTTTTTCTGCTTTGTTCTGCATTAGGAAGCAAGGGTCGGTGTGACTGTCCATTGTGAAAATCATAGTTATAACCCTTTGGATACTGAAGTCAATTTTATACAACTCAGACTGCAAAAGAACAGTAGTAAAGACCCCATTCTCCTCATTAAGTTAAATCACAGAGGAGGCTGGAGGACTCGGGGGAGTTGGTTGACTTTAGCAAATAAGTAGGATATGATTTAACATGTCTACTCTTATCATTTTAGTCTAGAAGCATGGCAGTAGCCTACAGCATAATTGAAAAAAGTAAATTACTGCTAAATTATTCATCTGAAATTTGCCATGAAACAAGAAATTCAGTTTCTTTAAAAAACTGTTTGAATATTTTAAAATCCTATAAGGAAAATCTGATGTGATCATAAAATAAGAAAGACCCTTAAACAGTTATAAGAATTTTGAAGAAGCTACAACATTAACTCTCTGTACAGGGGGTCTACAAAGCAAATGGTCTTGTAAGGCTAATTGCTAAAATGTTCCTAAACTGTTTCCCAGGGTTTGAAACAGCTTTTAATTGCTGCTATATGTTTGATGAAGACAAAGAAGAAAGCCAAGCATGTCAAATTCACTCAGTGTTTTCAATGTCTAGCAAAAGCCACTTGTGCTGAAGTTTTGAAAGTGTAACCCCAAATGAAAAAACCAAAGGGTCGATTGGGACTTTAGCTGATCATTAAATGTGAGGGGACACAGTAAAGACACTGCCAGCATGACTACTTGCTAAAGGAAAGGATTTTTCTCGTAGATATGAAAGAGTGAGGAAGCAGAGAGAAGAAGAAGCAGACTGAACTTGCCAACAGACTGGGCATGCCCAGGGCTAGTGACGTGGTACACTGACAGAGTGGCTATGGAGAGATAGCAAGAGATAGGGAAGAGAGCATATGAAGAACAAGAAGACAGCAAGAGATAAAGTACAAGAATAAGATGGTACCTGGGACCAAGGTGGGGGGAGGAGAATCATGAGCCCAGCAAGAGCAGAGAATCGTGAGAATAACTGGCCTATAGGAGGATGATGAAAAGCTGAGGAAAGGGGATGGGTCAGAAGGCAAGTACATAGGATACAGAGGGAGCCTGGAGGCCAGCATGCGAGCTAATGTTTAACAAGATGTATCAGTCAAGGAAGCCATATGTCCTATCTGCCAGAGGTACTGGAAAAGACTCCTTAAGCAAATAGGAATAAGTTTCACAAATTCCTGAGATTATGCTGGCTTTTTTTCTATAACTGTTAGAAATCCTCTTACAGTCCAGGACATGACAACCGTGAACATGGACTTGTCTCTTCCTACAGCTCAGTTCTCAGTCTGAGCTATAAACACTGCCACCACTGTCTCTCATCTTAATTTTGTGGGAATGGAACCCTATGTCCTTAAAGTGGGCTAGCATTTGGGGGATATTAGATCCACATTCTTCCCAATTTGCAAATAATACAATTCATGCCTCAATCCAATACAAACACACACAAATGCACAGATACACACAAATACAGGCTTTTATCAAATGCCAAATTCTTAAGCCATCATTGTTTGCAGTTTCCTTGAATTAAGCCTGTATTGGTAGGAGCAAATGTTGCTAGCCCATCCATCAGGAATTTAAAGTAAAACAGAAGAAAGTGTATTTGAATCTACAGTTGATGAATCCACCTAAAATATACACATGCAATAAAACATAAAGTAAACAGCAAACAATATCTAATAAATATACAAATCCATTAAGGATTTATTGATCAATAATGAAATCAAGAAAGGATTTTTTTAGATTTTCCTGGAATTAAATGAAAAAAAAACAATAAAATCTCTAGAACACATTGAAAGGAACCTTATTGCTGCAGACAAACCTCAATTGGGTCCTCTATCTGCAAGAAAACGGGGTTCCAGTAGTTACAGGCAGGCAAAAAGTTAGTGAGAAGGGAGTGACAGACAGACATGGACACAGAGAGTGTGCTGTATCTGAATATAATTTGTCAAATCAGACACCAGACCTTTTTTTTGGGGGGGGGGGGGTTCAAGACAGGTTTTCTCTGTATAGCTGTGGCTGTCCTGGAACTCACTTTGTAGACCAGGCTGGCCTCAAACTCAGAAATCCACCAGCCTCTGCCTCCCAAGTGCTGGGACTAAAGGCTTGCACCACCACGCCCAGCTAAGCAAAGCACCAGACTTTTAATACAGAAGAAAATAGGGAAGTTAGGTGACACATCGGCAAGGTACAATGAGGTTACCAGATGCTTAAAGACTCTAACATAAAACAGAGGAATGCAAACATAAAAACTAGCAGGAACTGGGCAATAAAACAACTGAGACAAAGTCAGCTCTATCTAAAGTCAGCTCTATTTTTAGAAGCCAGGTGTGAGGTCTTTACACTCCCAGGCAAGGGCTTTCATGCCTAAGTCATAGTTCTAATTAGGGAGTTCTGCTCTAGCTAACCTCCTCATGAATAATGCAATATTCTAGTTCCTCCTCAAATCAAAGCCCAGTCTACTTCCTAAACCATTGTAAATTCCTGTATATGTGAGTAGGTTGGCTTTTATTCTAAGTTAGTGTAGGGGGGGGGACTTTCTACTAATAAGTAATGTACATAACTATAATAAGAATTCTAAACTTACTTTGCTAAGCTTGCCCTGAGATTTCTAACTCTATGTAGTAGATAGTAATGCCTGATTTCTTTCACTGTCTCTCTTACAATACTAGAGGCAATTCTGAATGTTACTGAATAGGCAACATTCTTACTGAATTCCAAGCCCAGGGTGGGCTAAAGGACTACTTAGGGCATTGGTGAAGGCCAGGAAGCAAAGTTCGATTTTGCTTAGGTATTTGGCAAGTCATTGCTTGGAGGCACCTATAATAAAACAATACTGACAAAAAGCACACAGATCCATTTGCAAGGACAAGTTTAGAGCATTTGTTTTACGGGATGCCATGGTTCCAGGAGACTAAGTTTCCTTTTCACCTTGGGACTGCATCCAGGTTTCTGGGCCTGTCACGTGAGAGTCACTACTGGAGTGGATGAAGCACCTTATGAGGGAAACTTATAGTTCTAAATGCCTACATTTTTTTAAAAAATCAGAAAAAGCAAAAATAAAAGACTTAATGATGTAACTCAAAAATTTGGAAAAACTAGAACAAACCAAATCCAAACCTAATCAATGGAAAGAAATAATAAAACTCAGAGCAGAAATTAATGAAACAGAAACAATGCTGAGAATCACTGAATCTAGGAGTTGGTTCTTTGAGAAAATAAAGAAGATTGACAGACCCACCCCCGCAACTAACTAAAAGAACTCACATTAACACAATCAGAAATCATTCATTACAACACTGCAATTCATACCAAAGAAATTCATAATATTGTGTAATGCTTTAAAAAACAAAAAATAATTAAATGGATGTTTTTAGATGAGGCCAAATTACCAAAATTAGCCAAAAAGACATCAATGACATAAACAGATCTATAACAAATGAGGAGATTGAAATTGTAATGAAAAGCCTTATGACAGAAAAATGTCTGGCGCCAGATGGATTTGTAACAGGATTTTACAAGACTTTTAAAACTCAATAGCTAGTCTTCCTTAAACAATGTGTGTGTGTGTGTGTGTGTGTGTGAGAGAGAGAGAGAGAGAGAGAGAGAGAGAGAGAGAGAGAGAGAGAACATGTCCAAATTCATTCTACGAAGCTAGTGTCATTCCGATAGCAAAACCGGGTAAAAACATAAACAAAAAAGAAATTTACAAGCCAAGATCTCTGCCAAGCACAGACTCATAGGTGCTCAATAAAATACTTGGAAACAGAATACAGACATACATCAAAAAGACTATTTATATGGCTCACTACATTATTGATTTACATATGTTGAACCATCCCTGCATCTCTGGGATAAAGTCAATAACATAATAAACCGCATAAGTGAATATGAAGACAAAAACCAAATGATCATCTCAAGAGATACAGAGGAAGTAAGCCTTTGACAAAATCCAATCATAATAAAAGTCCCAGAGAGTGT
Source organism: Mus minutoides (assembly GCA_902729485.2). Taxonomy (NCBI): domain Eukaryota; kingdom Metazoa; phylum Chordata; class Mammalia; order Rodentia; family Muridae; genus Mus; species Mus minutoides. The sequence continues at coordinate 30,199 of CACVCL010030299.1, forward strand.
GGGAATAGAGGGGACACCAACCATAAGAAAAGCTATGTATGAAAAGTCATAGCTAACATTATTCCAAATGGAGAAAAACTTAAAACAATGCCACTGAAATAATCAGGAGTAAGACAGGGTTGTCGGCTATCCCCCTCCTTTTCAATAATGTGCTCAAAGCACTAGCTGGAGTAATAAGGTAAAAGACATTAAAAGGATACAATTGGAAAAGAAAAAGTCATAGTCTCCCTGTTTGACAACATGACATTATATACAAGAAGTTACAAAAATTCTGCCAGGAAACTTCTAGAATTCATTTTAAAAATTCAACAAAATCAAAAATTCAATACAGAATCAACATGTAAAAACCAAATAGATTTTCTATATACAAATAATGAATAGTTTAAAAAAAGAGATCATGGACATACTTCCATTCACAATAGCCTCAAAGAAGATAAAATAACTAAGAATAAACTAACCAAAGAAGTGAAGGACCTCTATAATGAAAACCTTAAACCTCTGAAGATAAAGATAAAGAAAATGAAAAGTTTTCCATGCTCATAGAGTCATTGAATTAATATTGTGAAAAAGACCATTTTATGAAAAATTTATTTACAGATTCAAAGCAATCCTAATCAAAACCACTACCTCACTCTCCACAGAAATAGGAAGAAAAAAAAAACTATCCTAAAATCTATACAGAAGCACAAAAATCCCTAATAGCCAAAGTGCTTCTGAGCAAAAAGAATGATACTGGAGAGATTACCATTCTGAGTCTTAAGATATATTGCAGAGCCATAGTTTAAAAAAACAAAAAAACAAAAAAACAAAACATAATGTGGTAATGACACAAAGACACACACATAGACCAAAACTGAAGAGCCAAACATGAGCACATGTAACTACAGCCATCCCATACACATATATAGTCTAAGGAGCTAACAGTTCTTCTCCATAAAATTTAATTTGTCACAGACTAGCTGACAAAAACAAAACAAAACAAAACAAAACAAAAACTGCCAACACCAGGCATGAGAAGCTTCTTTTAAGATGTTGGTCACAGTTGTCAAAAAGACTCTCAAATCATTATCCATTGCGGTTGCTCTGGGCTTCCTTCCACACACCTAGAGGTTTTGGGAAAGGCCCTATTGCCATAGACGCCATACACTCAGACAAGATCCAAAGGACCCAAGATGGATCTGCCCTGAAAACCCACTCTCTAAGTACCAGAAGGTAAGCTAATAAAACTTACCTGAAAGAAAGCTTAGAAAAACCCCTAGCCTTACATATGAAATATCATGGTGCTTTAATTTCTAATTAATCTAAAGAAAAATGTCATTTCAAAAGGCCACCCAACCATTTAGCTATGTCAGAGTAAGACTTTTCAGGTTTTTCTGTCAAGAGGCAACAGCTCAAACTTCCTAATGAGTTAAGAAGCACGTCTACCAAGAACTCCAGGTGACTAGCTTTAGGAGATTGGTGTTTGATCAGCATTCATATCATCCTACCTCTGAATGCTAATAAAAGGCAGCTCTCAGTTGACTTCTAATACTCCAGATACAAACAGCGACCTGCTGGCCGGATTTCTAATTAAGCTGAACAACCTATTTTGACCACAATATGATTTGCCTGCTTGTCTCCAGCGGCCCGTGATAATATTCTGAGTGTTCTTTTCATCTTGTTGGGCAGCTATTACAAAGTGGTATGGCTTTGAGATAAATGAAATTTATTTCCTGAAGGGGTGGAAACAGAAGTCCTAGACCAGGATCATTAGCCATCCAGTGGGGACACTCTTCGTGGGGACACTCTTCAGGTTTACAGACTGCTGGTATCTCATGTCTTCATGTGGTGCCGAGAGGGAAAGAGCTCTCTCAGAGTCCTTTAAAAGGGACACTAATCTCATCCACAAAGGCTCAGGTTTATACCTTCATAATTTAATCATGTCCCAAACACCCCACCTCTATAGAGTTTAGATTTCTACTATGGATTTGAGGGACACAAAAATTGAATCATGATTTTCATAACACAGTGTCTCTGAACATGTACATACATGTGTATAAATAGTAGTGAGGATTTACACCAATAGTGATATAAAACTGTGCCTCTTGGAAGAAGACATTATGCCGGGTAGTGGTGGTGCACGCCTTTAATCCCAGCACTTGGGAGGCAGAGGCAGGCAGATTTCTGAGTACGAGGCCAGCCTGGTCTACAGAGTTCCAGGACAGCCAGAGCTAAACAGAGAAACCCTGTCTTGAAAAAAGGAAGAAAAAAAAAAAAAGACATTATACTATTTTACATGATTTTCTCCTTCAGTACTTGCTGCATCTCTTTTGAAAACTTCTATTATTCTCAGCCTCCAAATAGGATTCTGAGGTTTTCAAGGGTTAAGAAAGTTCCCATGTTTCATAGTTTAAAATAGGTGTGTGAGCCTGGAAGCCTGTAAGATGACTCAGCAGGCAAGAGCATCTGCTGCCAAGCCTGAGGACCTGAATTCAATCCCTGGGAACCACTTGGTGTAGGGAGAAAACTGAGTCCACAAGATGGCCTCTGACATGCACACACACACACACACACACACACACACACACGTAATAATAATAATAATAATAAATGTTTTTAAAAGGTAAAAATAAAATTCAATTCTCAGTGTAAAAAATCATTTTCAGTCAGAAATGAGACAATTATGGTGACAGTTATGGTTATTAGATACTATGTGCATACATTTTCCAAGACTCTGTTTTCTATTTCTTGGTGCTTCTGTGGACATAATCCAGAACCTAGATCTAAAGATGGAAAATAAGCAGAAACTTGAGCCCAAACATCCAGCTCCTCCACCAGACATCCGGCAACTTCCCCTGTACACCAGCAGTTCACTAGGAGAGCCCTGGAGGCTCAACAGGACTTTTATAATCACATTAAGATAAAATCTTCCATATGCTCTTGTTCCTTCATGAATGCTATGTTTATTTTCTAGAGAGTGCATGATGTGATGTATTACCACAAATTCAATGTAGAATAAAAGATGGGAATCCTGAAGTCATAAATAAAACAAGTCATCAAATACATATCTCCCCCAAATGAAAATTAATGCTGCTCTTAGGGAAATTTTGGCTATCCTCTTAGATGTATTTACTTATATTTTATGCATATAATGGTTTGCATACACATGTGACTTTGCATTACATATCTGCAGTGCTAGTGGTGGTCTGAACAGGAGTGAAATGCTCTGGAGCTGTGACCTGTCATGTTGGTTCCGGAAGTTGAGTTCTAACCCTTCAGGAGAGCAGCAAGCACTCTTAACTATTGGGCCATCTCTCCAGCACCCAGTTCACCTGTTTTTCATTTAAAAATGCTCTGGTGACAAATCATGAGTTTATTATTGTTCTTTTGAAGAAAATAACAAGTGGACATTAAATATTTTTATTTTAATATTTAATATGGCAAATGTCGATAGATAGAAACCACAAGTAAGGACTCCTCAGCATCCTCAAGTAAGTTGTACAAAACTACACATTGCTGTGGACTCTCAAGATGGCTTAGCAGTATATGTAGCAGATGATGGCCTAGTCAGCCAAAATGGGAAGAGAGGCTCCTTGGTCTTGCAAACTTTATATGCCCCAGTACAGGGGAACACCAGGGCCAAGAAATGGAAGTGAGTGGGTAGGGGAGCAGGGCGGTGGGGGGGGGGTATAGGAGACTTTTGGGATAGCATTTGAATGTAAATGAAAAAAATATCTAATAAAAAAATTGTTTTAAAAAGATGGCTTAGCAGTAACGGTACTGACAAGCCTGATGACTTAAGTTCAATCACGAGGAACCATATGGTGAAAGGAGAAAACCAATTTCTGCAGGTTGTCCTGAAGCCTCCACATGCATGTGCATATCAGTACAAATACACACACACACACACACACACACACACACAAATACACACACACACACACTTAAAAGTATTTAAAAATATCTGCTATGCTAATGTTACCTATTTCTATAACAGGATCTTGTTATATGAGTCAGTGTGTGAGTATGCAGGTGTGGATTGAATGAGGAGGTCCATAGGAAAAGCTTAAATGACACCTTAAGTTACTATAGCCATCATTAACATTTGATATTAAATGTCTTGCCTGAACCCAGAAACCATCAAAAGCTAAAAGTCCCAACGTTAAGATACATAATGGGCTGGAGAAATGACTCAATGGTTAAGAGCACTGAGTGCTCTTCCAGAGATCTTAAATTCAATTCCCAGGAACAATATGTTGGTTCACAACTATCTGTAATGGAATCTGATGTCCTCTTCTTGTGTGACTGAAGACAGCTACAGTGTACTCACATATATATAAAAAAAAGAATAAAGTAATTTTTAAATATAAATATACATATATATAAACACATAGTGATTCAATAAACTAAATGATAAATTGATTCTATGTGAGCAGTGTAAGAACCATAGAGAAAAGACCTGTCTACACCAAGTATCAAGTGAGGGACAAGAAGGAGCCCTGAGCAGGAGATGAAGCCCTGCACTGTAAGTTGGTTCTGTGAGTAACTAAAGGCATCACCTTTAACAAATCGTTTGAAACCTTCCAGTTGCATCATGGTCCTCAAATGCACATATAAAACATGACATGTTCATATGCAAAACATAATTTATGTCACCACATGTGCTCTGAAAGCATAAGATAGAAAAAATAATTCCCTCTCATTTTCTCATAGTCAAATAAGGCGCACACAGACAAAAGTGTTAATGCAAACAATAATAACTAAGAAATATAGGAGAAATGTTATTTTAATTTTAGGATGAGGAGATACTTTCTCCGCTCGATGATAAGGAGAACTAAAAGTACTGAAACTGCGGTTAAAAAAATAACTAGTTAAGAATAAATTTAAGAAAATAAATCACTAAAAGGAAAAGGATTGAAAATATTTTTAAAAACCTAAATAAAAGGAAGGCATGAATGGATTGGAAGATAATGCTGTTCAGATGGTAAGATGGTAGTCATTCTTTTGGTAGTAGTTAGTCAGTTAGTCAGTTAGTTAGCTAGTTAGTTAGTTAGTTAGTTAGTTAGGAGACAGTTGTTCACATGTGTGCCAATGTCTGTGGAGGCCAAAAACAGGATACAAATCTCTGGAAGTACAGTTACACATGACTGTCAACTATCTGATATGGGTGCTGGGAAGTGAACAAACTCCTTTTCTCCTAAAGAACATGCAGTGATCTTAACCATAGAACCATTTCTCCCTCCTCACCTTAGTCTTTTAAATTCATTTCAAATTCTTAACAAGAATCCAAATGCATTTTTACAGAAATTAACAACTAAATTCTCAAAGTTCATATGGAAATTTGAGGAAGCCACTAGGGTTAAAATAATATTGAATAAGAACAGAAAGTCACAGTTCTCATACTTGTTTGGCTTTAAAATTTACTACAAATTGTACTGCTGGAGACAGTGTGGAGCTGGTGTAAGAACAGCCACAAGTCAGGTGGGCACCAGGAGGGAATTAGGAATGCCGTGCGCTTGGGGCAAGCTTAGGTTATACAGCAAGATTTTTCTCCCCTGACCCGGAATAACAAAGAACAATGGAATAAAGACTCCAGAAATGAACTTATGCTCATTGGATTTTGACAAGCATCCCAATATAATTCAATAAGGAAATAAATGTCTTTATAAGAAATTATGCTGGGGCAACTGGATCTCAATTTATAAAATAACGAATTAGTACTCTTACCGCATAGCAAAAGACGAGCTTGAAATGGTTCAGAAACCATTGCTACATACAACAAATGTCACAGCAAAAATTGCTGAATTGTTAGGAAAAAATAGCAGTGAATCTTTGTAAATTTCAGTTACATGATGTTTTTTGTACAGATGACACCAGAGGCACATCTGAAGAAAGAGAATGAGGATAAATCTAATTTCAATTTATATTTGCTTCAAAGAGTACCAAGAAGAAAGTAAAAATGAGAACCAGAAAAAAAATTGGAGGAAAAAGTTTTAATTATATAATCTTTAAAGAGTCTATTGTTCAAAATGTAGAAAGAACTCTTACAAGGCAACAATAAGAAAACAGCACACTTAAAATGGGCAAAAGACAAGAAAGTAGATTTCTCCAAGGATGCACAGATGTTCAAAATGCACATAAAAAGATATTCAACATCATTAGTCAGGACAATGCAAATCAAAACCACTGTGAATACCATTGCACATCTACTATAATAGCTAAATCTTTTTAAAGATGTGCAGGCAAATTAGAAATTTTACCAATGCTGGCTGTCTTATTTACTTTTTTATTGCTGTGAAAAGACACCACTACCAAAGCAACTTATAAAAAAAAAAACAGTTGACTAGGGCTTACAATTCCAGAGAGTGAGTCCATGACCATTATGACAGGGAACATAGCAGCAGGCATAGCTGCTAAAAGCTTACATCTGATCTACAAGCATGAAGCAGAGAGGTGGGAGAGAGAGAGAGAGAGAGAGAGAGAGAGAGAGAGAAACATTGCAATAACTGGCAATTGCCTGTGCATTTAAAACCTCAAACCTACCCCAGTGAAACACTTCCTCCAAGGCCATATCTCCTAATTCTTCTCAAACCAGGAATAAGCTTTCAAATATGTCATCATATGGGAACCATTCTCTACCAAACTGGTAGAGTTTAGAGTAGTTCTACCACTTTGGAGAAAATAGGTTGGTAATCCTCAATGTTGATTCTACAAATTAAATATTTAGTTACTATTTGGCCCAGTCATTCCTCTCCAAGATGTTTACCTAAAGGGAAGTAAAGTGGATATTTCTGGTTTCTTGCAGACTCAGTTGTGTCATGTGATTTATTTCTGAAAGCTGTCTTATGAGAGGATGTTTTTGCTGAAACAGACACATGGGAGAATGTTTTGTAAAGAACAGACACATGATATGTTTCTGGAAGCAGCCTGGAAAAGGGTAAGGTGATGTTTTGCTAGAGCAGATAGAGAAAGGATATAAATATAACCCAATAGTGGACGATGCTGTGTTGTATTGGCACATCTTACCATTCCTTGCTGGTTAATGTTGGACTTTGCTGACACTGGTCTTCGCTGACGCTATATAGTTTTGGTTTGCCTTACCATTCTTTGATGGTCATCATTTGTCATGAATTCATAGAAAGAAAAGCCACCAAAGAACTTCTGGTGGTGTCCATGTGGCTTCTTACCACTTCCTTGGACTCAGGTGGTTGTCAGAGCCTTGCAGTTTCTTCTGGATCAATCTGCTGTCGCTGATTCTTGAATGGTGTTTGAAGTGGATTAAACTGCTGCTTCTGATTCATGTGAACCGAACTGCTGATATTCTGACAACGCAGATTGGATCTGCTTCAAAGAACTCTTTCTAAACAGGTCACATCCTTCTTTGCTCTATTATCTTTTTCTTTCTACTACCTCTGGAGTATGGTAGGCTAGAAGAGAGGTGAAAGCATTTAAGAACCCTTAATAATAGTGGGTTTTTAAAAATCTAAGCCTGCAGAGAAGTAAGACATACGACCAAATTTAAACAAACAAACAAACAAAAAAGCCTATATAAGATGTTTCCAAACAGCATCATTCACAAGAGAAAGGACATACAAACCACTCCCTGGTCAGTCGCTGAACGCATAAACAACTATGTTACATTTATATACTTGAATATTACTTGACAACCCAAAAGGATGATTTCCGACATAAATAAGCCTTGCAGGCACGGTTAGTGAAGTAATCCAGATGTAAGACAGATGTGCTCACACAAATAATCTCAGCACTGGAGAAGAGGACAATGGTGAGTTCAAGGATGGTTTTGGCTATAGTGTGAGATGCTAACTCAAAAAGTCAAGTAAGACAAAAATAAAGGCAAATAAAAGATCCTATGTCTTTTTATTTAATAAAATAAATTTATTAAATTCATATAAATTGTCCAAGATAGAAAAATTCATAAAGCAGAGAATAGATTGATGATTCCAGGAGCTGAGTGGAAGAAGAAATAAGAAGTAGATGCTAGACAGTAGAGTTTCCTTTCAGAGTAATGAAACGCTTATGAAGTTAGACGGTGATAATGGTTATCCAACTCTGTGAATATGCTAAAAATTCACTGAAGTTGTATGCAAATTGTATCTCAATAAAGCTACAATAAAATACTCAAGTTTATAAATGAAGAAATGGGGCTGGAGAGATGGCTCAGCGGTTAAGAGCACTGACTGCTTTTCCAGAGGTCCTGAGTTCAATTCCCAGCAACCACACAGTGACTCACAACCATCTGTAATGGGCATCTGATGCCTTCTTCTAGTGTGTCTAAAGACAGCAACAGAGTACTTATATACATGAAATAAATTAATCTTTTTTTAAAAAATTGAAGAAACATGATTTCATAAGAGTAAAATTCAACATTTGAAGGGTAAGACATAATTTTAAATAAGGGAGGAACAAATTGTGTAAGTACTAATGGCTTTAATATACATAAACTACATTTATAGTCAATAAGCCAAACCTGAAAGAAAATGGGCAAAACATATAGTATAAGGTTAATAAATGAAGACAAGTAATAATAAACACACTTAATAAAAGTGAAAATTAAAGTGACTTTTTTGCTTATTAGCTAGGCTAAGATTACAAAAAAACAATACTATACAATAATCTGGGATGGTGAAGCATAAGCCCTCTTAGACACTACCGTGGGAATTTACACTGCTGGAGCTGTCTTTGTTTGCAAGCCTATTTGGATTAGCAGCTCTATTGTTCCTCAATGAACTCCATCAAAGCAGAGGCTACAACATTTTATTTATGGATTTAGGAGGTATCTGGAAAACCCCAACTTTGCTTTTCCAGTGTGGTAACTAATTATGGCCCAACATGGAGCACCCAGTTCTTCCTCTAGACTTAAAAAAGTGAATGCATTTCTGTGTACACTAAACAGATTAATGGAGGAAAACCCTGGAAACTTCCTTCCACCAGATAGTGGGCCTTACTTGGTGGCATAAATGAATGCCAGATGAGAGATGAGCCCATCACAGGCCAAAGACCTAGAGACCAGAATAAATTGTTCCCAAGCCACCACATCCCTTGTCATAGAAGGCACCATGACAAAAGATCATTTTTTTGTCTCAATAAGAGTATTAAAGCAGACTCTTATTGTGCCTTACAATCATACTACCAGAACATAGAAATTAATAATAGTAGAATTTTTTTATTGTCAAGTATCAACTGTTTCAGAAACATGAAGAAAATCCGTCTCCTACTTTTATCATGGAGTTAATTACCTTTTATGATACCAGAAACAATAATAAATGATGAACTATTACATCCTACATATGTGCTATATATTATAAAATGAATATTATATAAAATATATAAGCCTATGTGAAATGATCTTCAAGTCTTACAATCTGACCTTCTAGTTCCAGTTCTTTGAGTTTATACTAATGAGATAATAGGGCATATTAACAAAGGTAAATGCATAACATGGTCTCTCAAAGTACTTTTCAATTTTAGGTATATGGAAGTTTTGCCTACATGTATTCCTGTGTTCTGTGTGTGTGTAGTGCCTTTGGAGGTCATATAATGGCATCAGGTCCCCTGGAACATCAGTTACAGGTGATTGTGTGCCATGTGGGTGCTGGTAACAGGACCCAAATCCTCTGGAAGAGCAGCCCGTGCTCTTAACTGTTAAGGAATCTCTTGAGGCCCCCACCCCCAAAAAAAACCTTTTATAATTGAAAAATATAAGAAAACAGGCATGTTAAAATAATTGGAAACTTGTATCCATTCCTCTGTTGAGGGACATCTGGGTTCTTTCCAGTTTCTGGCTATTATGAATAAGGCTGCTATGAACATAGTGGAACATGTGTCCTTGTTACCAGATGGAATATCTTCTGGATATATGCCCAGTAGAGGTATTGCAGGATCTTCCGGTAGTACTATGTCCAATTTTCTGAGGAACCGCCAGACTGATTTCNGTACTCACTGATATGTGGATATTAGCCCAGAAACCTAGACTACCCAAGATACAATTTACTAAACACATGATACTCAAGAAGAAGGAAGATCAAAATGTGGACACGTCACTCCTTCCTAGAATTAAGAACAAAGCACACATTGAAAGAGTTAAAGAGATCATGTGTGAAGCTGAATCCAAAGGATGGACCCAAGGACTGCAGCTGCCAGGGATCCATCCCACAATCAGCCACCAAACATAGACACTATAGCATATACCAGCAAGATGGTGCTGAAAGGGCCCGGATATAGCTGTCTCAGGGGGAAAATATTCCAATGCCTGGCAAACATGGAGGTGGAAGCTCACAGTCAGCTATTAGATGGAACACAGGGTTCCCAAGGAAGAAGGAGCTAGAGAAAGTACCCAAGGAGCTGAAAGGGTCTTCAACTCTCTAGGTGGAAGAATAACCATGAACTAACTAGTACCCCCTGAGCTCATGACTCTAGCTGCATATATAGAAGAGGATGGCCTACTTGGCCATCAGTGGAAAGAGAGGCCCCTTGGTCATGCAGACTTTATATGCCCCAGGAACACCAGGGCCAAGAAGTGGGAGCAGATGGGTAGGGGAGCAGGGCCGGGAGGGTGGAGGATATAGGGAACTTTCTGGATAACACTTGAAATGTAAATGAAGAAAATATCTAATAAAAGTTGAAAAAAAATAATTGGAAACTTGTAAAACAAGCTATTTTACCCATAAATTGGAATTCTTAGCTTCTCATTAGGATAAAGATATACCTATTAACCATGAGTAACATTCAGATAAGCTCAAATCTATTATTAGAAAAAAAAGTGTGGATATTGAATTATACCCAGAAGTTGATAACCATTTTATATGCTTTTATTAAAATTAAGTACATACCTTTAAACATCTCATTATAAGCTAGGTATTATATATATCATTTTATCCTGTGTGTTCTGTTCTGATACTTATATTACTGTTTATGTCTTGTCATATCTGTTTTTGTATGTATGTTAAGGGCATTCTTTTTAAAATCTATGTAAAAACATTAAAAGTAGTTATCATTGAATGCTGAGACAGAGGTTGAGCTTTTCCCACATTACTATTTCATCTACTCTTTCATGCAAATATAGATAAACTATATCTTTTTGTTCAGAAGTGTAAAATGGTAAGCTGGAGAAGTAATCAGCTGAATAAAGTCCTGGTTTTGCCTAATGGCTTTGAGGAATGTCCTTAAACCCCTAAGACTTAGTTTCTCTGACACCTACCTTCTAAAGCTAGATCAGGAACACAAAGTATGTCCTCAACACAGTGCCTGTGTGCAGCAAGCTCTTAGTACACATCATTTGTTCTTTTGCTTTGTTTCGTTTCTTTCTGAGGTATGGGGTTCAGACCGACCTCAAACTCATAAATCTCTTGTATCAGCTTTCCAAATTCTGGAATCACAGTTGTTTGCCACCATCCAGCATTCCTCTTTTCTGGTCTTTGTTATAAATATTATTAGAATTCTGGTGAATTCTTTAGTAATTATACCTACAGGAGTTTAATTATGTCAACACAAATGAGCCATGCCAGATGAGAGAAGAGGCAAAAGACCTAGAGACCAGAATAAATTATTCCCAAACCACCTCATCTCTTGTCATAGAAGGATGTCATGACAGAAGATCATTGTTTGTCTCAATAAGAGTATTAAAGTATACTCTTATTGTGCCTTACAACTATACTACCAGGAGGTAGAAATTAATAATAATAGAAAAATTTTATTGTCAAGTATTAACTGTTTCAGAAACGTGAAGAAAATCCTAGTCTCCTGCTGTGCACATTTACTATGGAGTTAATCACCTTTTGTAATACCAGAAACAATGATCCTGACTTAGAACAATCCTGAAACAAGCTGATGCTATGAAATGTCATATTATTGTATGTGCTTTGATGGAGCTGGAAAACATATGTATAAGGTCATGCCTCAGGAAGTGACTAGAAATGTTTCTAAAGTATTCAGCCAGTGTTTCCAAAGCCTTCTCTAGTTGCCCTCCAAAGGGGTTCCAGAAATTACGGGGATGAACTGCTTCTGATTTTTCTCCACAAGATACAACATTTGTCTCATCTCCCTAATATGGAAACATATCAAAAAGACAGCCACTAGAGGTTTGCTAACAAGCCTCAGATAAAAGGGCAAAGCTACAGAGGTAGTCAGGACAGGTCCACATGTTGGAAGTCCTACTGCATTATTTATGTCACTGAGTAAAGTCCACTAGCTTGTGGAAGGAAGTTTCCAGGGTTTTCCTCCATTAATCTGTTTAGTGTACACAGAAATGCATTCACTTTTTTAAGTCTAGAGGAAGAACTGGGTGCTCCATGTTAGGTCATAATCAGTTACCACACTGGAAAAGCAAGGCTGGGGTTTTCCAGATACCTCCTAAATCTGTAAATAAAATATTGTAGCCTCTGCTTTGATGGAGTTCATTGAAGACCAATAGAGCGGCTAATTCAAACTGTCTAGAAAAACATCCCAAGACCCGCAAGGGTGTTTTCCTTTGGGATCTTTGAGATAGGTGGCAGATTGTGAGTTAAAACACTTGCAATAAAAAGGGGATATTGGGAGAAACGTAGCAATCTGAGATGGGGATTATCAGCTCAAGGCCAATCTAGGCTACACTATGAATTCCAGGCCAGTTTTAACAATATATAGAGAGATGCTGCCTAAAGCAAACAGTCTCAGTGAGTGAATTGCAATGCTGGCTAGACTCCCGGGCTGGATTGGGAACTTGGTATATTTTCTTTTTTAAATCCCACAGTTGTTTTCCAGTGCTAGGGATTAAATCCAGGACCTCCGACACAAAGGTGAGGGTTCCAGCACTGAGCTGTATCTGCAGCCTTCTTATCAGTCACTGTTAATTTTGAGAAAGAATCTCACCAAATGCCCAGCCATGCTTTACACTTCTCTGTAACCTGTAGAGGCCTTAAACTGGCGACCTTTCTGCTTCAGTCACTTGGATAGCTGGGATTACAGGCCTACCTTCCTAATCCTGATAATACTTACAGTTAAAAACTGATGGGAAGCCAGTTTGGATACACTGATTTGAGAAGAAGAAGAAGAAGAAGAAGAAGAAGAAGAAGAAGAAGAAGAAGAAGAAGAAGAAGAAGAAGAAGAAGAAGAAGAAGAAGAAGAAGAAGAAGAAGAAGAAAAGGAGTGTTCATTTCAGCAACATGCATACTTAGAAAATAACAATAAGCCAATTTTGGACCAAAACCCTACAACCGTCAAAGAGCATGTCAGCCGAAAGTCGAAGCTCTTTGATGAGTTGTTGGGCTCCCTTTCACAATCTTGTCACAGTGATGAAACAGCTATATTAAAATGGGAAGCATTTAAATAATCCATCAGATACATTTTCCTTCACACCATTAGGCTGACATATTTCCAGTCCCCTTTTGCAACTTAACTGAACAGTGGTTTGAGTTATAAAGTTACCCACTCCCATCTCAATACCAAATGACAAATTAAATCAAGGGACAGAAGTAAGCTGGCATTTCAGACTCGATAATGATATTTTAAAGGTTAACATTATTCATGACTACACTAATTAAGCTAATTGCCTTTGCAGAAATGTAGATTTGAACGTACCATAGAGAGTGACACTTTATCCTCACACAGCTAATACAGGAGATTGACTTTGAGCAGAAGTTCCATAACACTTTCAAATTCAACCTTCAAGTTCAGATGTTCTCTCTGGGCAGAAGCAGTCACAACACTGCAGGGGCAACCTTACCCTCCAAGTGGTTTCTAAATGACAGCAGAGGCTACTGAAAAAATAGTTCCAGGAAAGGAGCTAGAAATCCCCAGGATGCCTTGGTTTCTCAGCAGAAGGAGAACCATCCCAGCCTCATTCAGTGGAACTCAGAAATCTGCATTTCCATGAGGTACTCGAGGAGTTTCTGACTCCTTGTATCTTGAGCGTGCTCTCAAGATGGTCTTAAACTTTATGTCTACTTCTGTTTGCCAAACAGGTAAAGCTCATGATCTCTCATTCATTGGTTTGGCATTCTGTTTGTTAAAGGAATGAGATTTGTGTGTTCATTCACCCTAAGAAGACTAATAAGATTATATCAATGAATACACACTTAAAAACAAAATTCAGAGAAAGCTGGAGAGATGCCTCAGTTAAGAGCTCTGCTCTTGCCGGGTGTGGGGGTGCACTCCTTTAATCCCAATACTCGGGAGGCAGAGGCAGGCAGATTTCTGAGTTCGAGGCCAGCCTGGTTTACAAAGTGAGTTTCAGGACAGCCAGGGCTATACAGAGAAACCCTGTCTCGAAAAACCAAAAAAAAAAAAAANCCAAAGTGAAGCAAAAGCTCATGAACCTTGGTGGACCAGCACCAATTTCACAGGCAGAATGAGAGGTTGAAAGAATACAGAATTTAGAGTCAAAGAAGCAGTGATTTTAATCCCAACACTTCCTAGTGTTGCCTGGTTCTTGACCTTTGGGTTTAGCCTTACAGACCTAGTTTCCCAAGGTTTCCCCATTTCCATAATAACACGAGCCAATTCCTCATGACAAACCCCCCACTTGATTGACCAAAGCATATACATTCTATTGCATTGTTATCTTGGTTTTATCCATCAGGGGAGCCAGTGAATAATGAGATAAACTACAAACAAATGAAAAGTTCCAGTCAGGGCTTCAAACAATAAGGGGCCCTTTTAAACTTCTGTAATGTTCAATTCTCCTGTTCATCTACTGACTATAAACAAGAAGTTAGGTATATGAAACATCCGTGTGACTGACTTCTGGTACAATCACAGGGCACTTCTGCATGAGAACAAGGCCCTCTGAGTCAACTAAGCAAGGTGAATATAAACTCACAGAGTCTGGACCAGCAAAAACAGGGCCTGCTCGGGGCTGCACCAGGTCCTCTGTGTACCTTTCAGCTTAGAGCTCCTGAGCGTGAGAATACACGGGCCTCTGAATCTTGTGTCTACTGAGCGTGAGAATACACGGGCCTCTGAATCTTGTGTCTACTGAGCGTGAGAATACACGGGACTCTGAATCTTGTGTCTACTGAGCGTGAGAATACACGGGCCTCTGAATCTTGTGTCTACTGAGCGTGAGAATACATGGGACTCTGAATCTTGTGTCTACTGAGCGTGAGAATACACGGGCCTCTGAATCGTGTGTCTACTGAGCGTACGAATACACGGGCCTCTGAATCTTGTGTCTACTGAGCGTGAGAATACATGGGCCTCTGAATCTTGTGTCTACTGAGCGTGAGAATACATGGGCCTCTGAATCTTGGGCCTGCTCTTAGGACCCTTTCCTGTCTGTCTCATCGCAACTTTAATGATTTATTTTCTTTATCTTATAATATTTTATTTTGCTATGTTTGGCTGGTATCTTTTGGAAGCCTGTTCTTTTTTTTTTTTTTTTTTTTTTGGTTTTTCGAGACAGGGTTTCTCTGTGTAGCTCTAGCTGTCCTGGAACTCACTCTGTAGACCAGGCTGGCCTCGAACTCAGAAATCCGCCTGCCTCTGCCTCCCAAGTGCTGGGATTAAAGACATGTGCCACCACTGCCTGGCATCTGTTCTTTTCTAATGAGAGAAAAAAAAGGAGTGGATATGGTAGGGAGAAGAGAGGAGGAACTGGTAGGAGTAGAGGGAGATGAAACGATAATCCGGATATTTTTGTTTGTTTGAGAAAAATGTTTTCAATAAAAGGAAAAAATTAAAAAGGAATACCCCTGCACAGCAGCCTTGCTGAAGGTGAGGCTTCAGATAACAGTGGTCAACAGAAGTGGGAAGAAATGAGGATCCTTCATTCATAGGCTCATTTGGGTATGTCCCCTTTGTCGCTCCAGGTTCAGAAATATTTCCTGAGATTCCCTCCACACGTGTTTTATACAGCTTAACTTAATTCAGGCTTGAATTGCTTAGTGAGACATGATTGCACCACATAGGACATTTTGCCCTCAAAGTTACTACTCTTCTGCCTTGGCCCTATGGATGCTGGGATTGTGGTAGGAGGGACTGGAGTGCTAAACATTTCAACCTCCAGCAGAAGCCCTCTCAAGCTCCTTAATATTCCCCGATTCAAAAGATAAGATGGACTCTAACTCTTAACAAAGAATTGAATGTTTTTAAGAATCTTCCAGAAAGTACTTCCCTGTCCCAACTCCCATGCACATACTTGACCCTGCACAGCAACCTAGTACCCTGCAGCTAGAACACCCTTTGACCTCCATGGCTTAATTCATGCTGTTCTCATACAGCTTTGTTCCTAATTGCTGATAGCCACAATGATATCCTGTCTGTGTTCCTAAATTTTCCCTTTTTATAGGGTACATTCAATTGGAAGCCCACCATACCCCAGTGTAACCTTATCTTAACCTATTTCATCTTTTGGAAGCCTGTTTTTTTTTTTTTTCTTTTACCTTTTTTTTTTTGTTGTTTGTTTGTTCACAGCCCAAGACACTGAGGCCAGGACTTATTGAGAGATGGAGGGTTAGGGGATATAATTCATCACATAAAACTACACTTCTGTTCTCATACTTGACTTATAAAACATGTTTCCTACCTGCTTACCACATGTTATTTTCCCCTGAATGTAGAACTGTTTTTTTTTTCTTTCTGTCTTTGTGCTCTCTCTATGAGCATGGTCTTGCACACAGAAGGTGTCTTGTCAGTTTGCAGCATGGGATTGTAATCTCTTCATTTAATTTATATACATGCCATCCCTTTTTCACTATTTTCCTGACAAGAGACTCCAGCTAGCAAGAGCCAGAGTGAGCCAAAGCATAGCACTGGGCTGGTTGTGTGCACGGTGCATACGTTGCGTGAACTAACACACTCCTACCTCTTTAGCTGACAGTTTGGAAGCCTCAGTGTAAACACTCAGACATAAAGATGCTTGTTCCAGGAAACCAGGTTGGTGACATACAGAAAGTTACACATATATAAATGTTCTATCAAAACAGTGGCACCAGATTCACTGTAAGAATTTGAAATGGTTATATTTAATATGCTAAACCCATTACTGATGACAAGAGGTGCTTCAGATCCCCCAAAACTCTGTTGTCATAGTTAGGGTTTCTATTGCTGTGATGAAACCCTGTGACCAAATGCATGTTGGGAAAGAAAGGCTTTATTTGGCTTACACTTCTGGGTCTCATCATCATCACCATCATCATCATCAAAGATGTTGGAGCAGGAACTCAAGAGAAGAACTGGAAGCAGAAACTAAAGCCAAAAACATGGCATAGTGCCTAATGCTATTTATAGGCTTACTCCTTGTGGCTCAGCCTACTTTCCTAAAGAATCCAAGGCCTGCAGCCCAGGGATGGCATGGCCCACAGTAAGCCGGGCCCTCCCACATCAATCACTAATTAAGAAAATTCCCCACAGTCTTGGCCACAGGCCAGTGGAGTAGGGGTATTTTCTCAATTGAGAAAACAACCCAAAACTAGCCAGCGTACAGACGCTGTGCAGCAGAATTAGGGCTACATTAAGATATCAGAATCAAGTGGAAAGTTTAGTTATAGAGATATGAATATAGAAGATTCCAAGAATGACTGATTTAATGGAATTTTAATATGAATGAGAAAGTAAGTGTTTAATTATAATATACATAAGCATTGATACATCTGTGCTCGTGGATATTTTACAACAAATAATAGACTGCCTTGAAAACAACATTTAAATAACTGTGCCTAAAACTTGTATTCAAATCCAATAGCTAAAGCCAGGAAAGAGTGAGTTATTTTGTATTTCTATGTGTTTCTATGGTATTGGTTTGAATAAGAGTGCTCCCCCATAGGCTCCTGTGCTTGAATGTCTGGTTATTAGAGAGTGGCACAATTTGACAGTGACTAGGAGGTGTGGCCTTACTAGAGAAAGTGTATTCCTTGGAGTGGGCTTTGGGGTCTCAGATGCTCAAGCCAGGCCGGGTCTCTCTCTGCCTGCTGCCTGTGGGTCCAGATGAAGAACTCTCAGTCTACTCCCCCAACACTGTGTCTCCCCACCATGCTTCCTGCCATGATAACAACAGACCAAACCTATGAATCTGTAAGCCCGCTCCCTTAATGCTTTTCTTTCTCAGAGCTGCCATGGACATGGTGTCTCTTCACAGCAATAGAACATTGACTAAGACAATCAATCACCTTTTTCTAGTCTTTCTTGTAGATCAGTTGGTGTGTATCTCACCTCTTCTTTCTTCTGTTCCACTCTGTCACCCCTCAAACCATTCCTCTACAAATTTCTGAGAGCCAGGATGGAGCATTTAATACCTTCCTCCTACCACAACAGCTGTCCCTGGGAAGACTTTCTTACTAAACAGTAAAATTACCTTGCGAGACATGAAAGGATGCTAACCCTCAGTTTTAGATGTTTTACTGAGTTAGTTGGGGAAACTACGTACGTTGAGTCTACATACAAACATTGCTTTAATATTTCTGAAGGTTTCTAACATTCAGCCAGTTTGTGGAGCCCCTGAACTACTTGTTTTCATCTTTCTCAAAACCATTTTCTGTGTGTTCCACACATTTCCTGAATCTGAACTATCAGAAAGGATTCCTAAGAACCACCAACTGATCTGCAAGAAATAAGAGGGGGAAAAAAGGCTACTTTTGGGGGGAATTGCTTTTTAGCATTCAAAAGCAAGCCCCCATGAAATAATAATGTACCATCACTTGCCTCTGTAGCTCTTCACGTACCCAACAGCTAATTGTGGCTGCTTTCCCTTTTCCTACCATCTGGTCCCATGACCAATAATTAAACAAACAAATAAATAAATCTGTATCCACTGATACAGTTTCTTTCAGTTAACGATGTCAATCTAACATAATTTGAGCAGGGATTCACAAGGGGCAGACAACAGTGAGACTATAATGTGTTAGCTCCCTTTCATGAGCCCCTGGCTTCTAACTTTAAGTCCTTTTCTCTCCCTGCTTTGAAATCCTGAAGGCTGCCATCTTGTGACCATGAGGAACAAGCCTAATGGCAAAGGACAAACTCACTAAAGCTGATGTGGAGCCATGGAAAGAGCCTGGATCTCTGAAGTCATTAAGAAACTCACAGATGCATTTAGTATTTCCAACTTATAAAATGGCTCAGTTCCCATAACTCATTCCTCAGAGGAACGCCGAGTAATACACCAACATGTGTGCTCTCGTCTTGTATCTGAAATCTTTGGTTCTACTTCCTTTACTCCTATGTCATCCTAAACATCCTCTCACCCAGGTCATCCTGCCACACCATGAAGGCCTCTTGAGTTCTTCCTTCTCCATAATGCTCTGTCCTTTCTTCAGAGTTCAGGCACCCTCTCTGTCTCCCCCCCCCCCAAGACAGTGAGAGAAGCAGGAAACATGGAATGGAGAAGCCATGGGCACCTTCAAACTATTCTTAAGCTTTCACACAAGGAAACACAACAACTAAAAACATAGCCCTGGATATACTATGACTGACAGGAAAGAGGAGTAGGGAGGTCAGACTACATCCATCACCACAGGTCTAGGCAACCATTCTCTACCCACCCTGCCCATCGGAGCAGCCACTGGGGCTTACAGGTTGCAAATGCCATACTCTGCTCCAGAAATACAAACTCAGTCGATCCGTACAGGACTCAAATGAATGTTTTAGAAGCTTCACAGATGCCTGGTGAGAACCCAGGATTCATAACTCTAAATCAATTTTAAAAAACAAAAACAGGGTCTAGTGAGATGGCTCAGCGGGTAAGAGCACCCGACTGCTCTTCCGAAGGTGATAAATTCAAATCCCAGCATCCACATGGTGGCTCACAACCATCCATAACAAGATCTGGCGCCCTCTTCTGGAGTGTCTGAAGATAGCTACAGTGTACTTACATATAATAAATAAAATAAATCTTTAAAAAAAACAAAAAAAAACAAAAACAGCTCTCTGTAGTGCCCTAGCCCTCTCTTTAGTAAGTTTTTATTTTTCCTAATTAATTTTTTTAAATGTAACTAAACAAAAAAAAAGTGGGTTCCTTCCTTAGTTTTCCTAATATATTTCTATTTAACAGAAGCAATTTCTACCAGCACCAACACTCACTTGGCATAAGGCAGGAACCGTCTCACGGTCTCCTGTTTCTGTATGAAGTGGCATTATTTTATCCACATATGGTTTCAGGCTACAAACTAAATTTCTATGAAGAACAAATAGTTCTTAAAGGACCTAAACTATTTCAGACACATTGAGACATTTTTCTGAACACTGTGACAAGCACAGACTCTATGACTATGCATAAAAAAAACCCTGTGTCATCATTGATTCCGTTTTTCTTCACAGCCTTAAGTTCTCTTCTAAAGGAGAGGAATAAAATTTTTAGTCTATTTCTTATTCTGGGATTTTGTTGTAAGTTAAACTCCACTGCCTTTTGGAACTATTTCTAGACTGTAAGTACAAGCTGAAATGATCGGAGAACACCAACATGAGGTAATAGCATTGCATCAAACAGAACGAATGTGTTTGCTCAAAGTCTCAATGGAGTCTGTTGGTGTTCATTATAAATTCACAGACCTAACCTTTTGTCACTGTCTATCTGAGATACAGCATGGCTTGATGTAGGCTTAGATTTTTTTCAAAATCTACTTTAATTAGGGTTCTTAAATGTTTCAATCTCCTTTTTAGCCCACCAACCAGAGTTAGCAGAAAAAGAATGTTAATAGGAAAAGGGAGTTGTGGAGCTATTTAGAAGTAGCTATTTAGAAGAATCTTTGTGTGATTCCAATCTTTGTTGTCAGGATATCAGCAGTCCAGTCCAATAGCAAAACAAACCTGAATCAGTAGCAGTGGCTTACTCCAGCAGAAACCACAAGGCTACAAAGAATTGGCAGTCAGTGGAAGCGTCAAGAATCAGTCAGAATACTATAGGAAGTTCTTAGGTGCATTTCTCTCCATGAAGTGAAGACCAGCTAAGACCAGAGAAGCTGCAAGGCATTGCAATGCAAGAGCATCCTTCAAGGACTAGAAAGATGGATCAGTGGTTAAAAACACTGACTGTTCTTCCAGACAATCTGGGTTTAACTCCCAGCACCCACATGACAGCTTACAATTTTCTGTAATTCCAGTTCCAGGAGATATGATGCCCTCACACAGACATATATGCAGGCAAAACACCAATACATATGAAATAAAAATAAATAAATTATTTTAAAAAAAAGAGTGCCCTCTGTGGGGTTATATTTATATTCTTTCTAACCATCACACGTATTCTCAAGCATCGGTTTCAACAAAACATCCTCTCACAAGACGGCTTCCAGAAAAACATCACGTGACCCAACTGAGTTTCCAAAGAAACGAAGTCTCAACTTCATCTTGATAAGATTTTCCAACATTTTTCCCACTCAGGTTCCCAGATGCTAACATCAGGTCAGTCATCTGCTGTAGGTGCCAACCCCACAGTAATTTAAGACCCTGGAAACTTTTTAGGATGTCTTATGCTCCAAATAAAATTGTGAAGTTAAAAAGTATAATTCCTGCAGCTGAAAGATGCTCAG